>CM039607.1:5900554-6032973 GCA_022457205.1 Saccharum spontaneum
CATCAAGGCATTGACAACCTCTGCGGCCTGTCGATGCTGCCTTGCTGGGATTGCCTGAGCTTCTGGAACAATGCGGCATATCACGACCGTACACCACCAGCTGCATGGCGGCAAGTACAACTACTCTCAGCTCTTCGTTCATGGTGTGGGACTGGATGTTTGGGACGTACATGCCCTTCCTCATCGAGGGTAGAGGAGGAGGGATGCTCCAGGTCCGAGCACCTAGCCTTGACTACAGGGAGAATCAACAAGTAATACTCACATAAGTGTATCTTAAGGTTTAAGATGTGTATATGGCCCAACGAAGTATATGTATACAGAGTATATGATCATACTAGATCATATGAGGTAGTTTTGTACATCAAGTATGTAAGTGTACATAGAGTATGTGGTTATACTTATTTTATATACCTACTATGGATGATACTATAACAATATACTAAAAAATGTGGGTATCTTAATTTTGATATTTTTTATATAGTAAGATTTGTAGTGTCTTAGATGAGTATATAAACATACTTAAACTGATAAATAAGTACAAGGTGGTTTATTAAAAATGGGAGTAGATACACCTGGGGAGTCACTACCGAAACAGTATCTTTGCCGAGTGTCATATGCTTTGCCGAGCGCCAAATATCGGGCGCTCGGCAAAGAATCCTTTGCCGAGAGCCTGCGCTCGCAAAGATTGGCTCTCGGCAAATCCAAGCTTTGCCGAGAGCTCGACGCTCGGCAAATATTGGCTCTCGGCAAAGCCAAACTTTGCCGAGAGCTCGACTCTCGGTAAATAAAAAATCTCGGCAAAGCCTCAACCCCCACAAACGGCACCCTTACGCCGTCATCTTTGCCGAGAGCCTGCTGTTAGGCTCTCGGCAAATTTTTTTTTTGGATTTTTGGTCCCAAATTTTTTGTGCAGCCTTGCTACAGTACTATAAGCCAAAATTTGAAATTTGGTGTATTTTCCATCCCTCTTGCTATATTTCATGTATTTTTTTCATTTTCTTGATTTTTTCCGCAAGACGCACATTTGTACTGCAGGTGCATGAAATAATGAATCTCAGCGATTCAAAAAATGATATTCATGCTTCCGAGGGTATTTCGACACCGTATCTAGGGACAGACGCGGAAACTCGACCATCTCGTGCACGCGACATGGCGACCAAGTTGCGTGAGATTTGATTTAAAAATATATAAAATGTGAACGGAGTCGAAAAATCATGAAAATGGACGGCAGACCTTGACATCGCATGTAGAAGCTATAAAATTTTTTTGAAAATATTTGAAGCAAGTTGTGCCGCAAGATGGTTGAAACCCTTAGATCTCCACATGTGATAACAAGATATCGCCACATGTGAGTATTGATTCCTCAGTGTTTTGTTTCTGCATTTGCTTGTCTGACATAGACATCTAATTTTTGCAGCCTCCGTCGGCGGGTTCGAACAACCCGCAAGCGCCTGGATGGAACACGCCCGGGGGTCAAGGCGGGACTGCTTCTCCGGGGTGGCCAGGGCAAGGTTGGCTATGACTGTGTTTAAAGTGTAGTCTCTAGTAGATTGTGAACTTTAGAATGAAAACTTATTATGTTTCGATGATAACTTGTAATGGTTAACTTTTGTTTAGTTCAAATATTGTGATGAATGTGCTATATGCGTGGTGTATGTGAACGTGACATATATGTGATGAATGTGATATGTAGATGTGATATATGTGTTTATACGTGATGAATGTGATTTATATGTGATGAATGTGTTTATACGTGATATTGTGATTTATATGTGTAATGAAGTGGAAAATCAAAAGAAAAAATCAAAATTTCTCACTTTGCCCAGGGTTCCTCTCGGCAAAGGCTACCTTTGCCGAGTGCAATGGTCATTGCACTCGGCAAAGCTGGCAAACATGACTGCAAAAATACCCATTTCCCAGCTTTGCCGAGGGCAATGACCGTTGCACTCGGCAAAGGACAGGCTTTGCCGAGAGCCTGGCCAGACTGGCCCTCGGCAAAGAGTTTTTCAAAAAAAAAAAAAGAAAATTCTTTGCTCTCGGCAAACATTTTTCTTTTTTTTTAAGAAAAAATGTTTGCCGAGAGCCTGGCCAGACTGGCTCTCGGCAAAGAATTTTCTTTTTTTTTGGAAAACTCTTTGCCGAGAGCCAGTGTGGCCAGGCTCTCGGTTTAAAAATGTTTGCCGAGAGTCTGGCCACACTGGCTCTCGGCAAAGAATTTTTTTCAAAAAAAATAAAACTCTTTGCCGAGAGCCAGCCAAATGGGCTCTCGGCAAAGAAAGCGGGCCCGTTAACGGCGTCTTTTCTTTGCCGAGGGCCGCGTTGGCTCTCGGCAAAGCCTTTGCCGAGAGCCCGATAAACGGCTCTCGGCAAAGAAGGCTTTGTCGATCGGGTTTTTGCCGAGGCAGCTTTGCCGAGAGCTACTCTCGACAAAGCCTTTGCCGAGGGTCTGAGAGGCTTTGCTGAGAGCCTGGAGCCCTCGGCAAAGCCGCCAGCTCTAGTAGTGAGTACGAAAAACTCTCCCTCTCTCTCACGCTGGTGTAGCTACTTCTATACCTCATCATATTAAAAAGAACAAAATTTAAATTCATTTTTTTTTGTCCAGCCACCCTTACACGGACAGTAAAACAAACTCAAGTACAAAGCTACTTCCAATACAGTTAAATGGAAGCCGTGTCAAATATATCAGTGATGCAACCCAACCCAATTGACTCACCGCACCAGCCACGACGCAGGCTAAATTGACTAAAACTTGAATAAAGCGGTAATACTAAATCAAACCAAACACAACTTAAATTGAGTACAAATCGAATAAAGTAGGTAATACTAATACTAAGTCGAACTAAACATAAAGAAAATGAGAGGCTGCTTAGTTCTTGGCTGTGTTTATCCTTCCTGAGACAGGATATTGGATAGCCTTGCTTGTTTGGTTCTCACCTAAGTATCTTGAAACGTGTGCAGGGAAGCTTTGCCTCGCTAGTTTGAGAGAGCCAAATTGGCAAGCCTTTCGTGCTCCGTGCTAGCTAGGCATGCAAGACTAGGCTAGGTGAGCCACCAAAGTAGCCTCCAAAGATTTTACGCCACACCCGTCACGGGAACCACACCTTTTCAGCCACCACCGGATCCGCGCCGGCACGGCCGCAGTGCTGCGCCACCGTCGCCCTGAGATCGTGCTGCCGCCTACCGCGTCGCCGGCTTCGGTCTGCATGGTGGCCGCCGCGCTGCCGGCCAAGCTACCTGGCCGTGGCCGGTGCTTCCATCCGCACGGATGCTTTCCTCTGCTTCCATCCGCCGGGGACGACGACCCGACGCCGGACGACTGCGGCCTTGATTCCCCAAATTCACCCTCAAATTTTACTATGCAAAAAGAAGATTCATCGTCACATCAAAATATCGGTATATATATAGAGTATTAAATGTAGATGAAATCAAAAACTAATTGTATAGTTTTGTTGTACTTTGCGAGACGAACATTTTGAGCCTAATTAATTAAAATTTGAACAATTATTACCACTAAAAAACAAAAGTACTACAGTGCTCGGGGTGGCACTGTGCAAATTCGGCCACCCCGAGTTGGGGATCTAAGACTACCCGCAGTGGATACTCTAAACCGATACTCTAAAGCTTTAGAGTATGAATATAGAGTAAAAACTGCTACACTGGGTACTCTAAAACGATACTCTATCCTTTCTCTCACTCTATATTTAGAGTAGTACTGTGCTTACTCTATACTCTACAGTGGCAGCCCCACTAGCTAAACAAAGGGAAAAAATGCTATAACTCACAAACCAAAAATCCAAATTAAATTTCGATTTCACCATTAAATTTGTCTCAATAAATTCTTTAAAACTAGATACACATGGATATATTTAGATAAAGTGACAAGTAGGTCTCATAGTGGATAGAGTGGATAGAGGATAATATAGAGGATGGATGGGTGCGGGAGAATTAAGTATAGAGGAGAGAATCTTACTGACTAAGACATATAGAGGATAAACATAGAAATCCATGAGTGTGGGTAGTCTAAAGGCCTGCGTCGAGCCGGACGCTGTTGTTGCCCCAGCCTCAGTTGGACCCACGCGCAAGCATCAGTGGTGTGCCTGACACGGTAACAGTGGGATTGCCACTTCAGGCCCGTTGTCTAGTTGCTAATGACGAAAATTTGGTCTACAAGTAAGCACTCGAATATATATTAACTCTTGTTCACAAAAAAAAAGAGATAGAGAATAACTCTGCCCTTGTTTAGTTCACCCAATTCTCCCCAAATTCTACTATGCAAAAAGAAGATTCTCCATCACATCAAAATGTCGGCAAATGCATGGAGTACTAAATATTGATGAAATCAAAAACTAATTGCACAGTTTTGTTCTACTTTGCGAGACGAATATTTTAAGCCTAGTTAGTCAAAATTTGGATAATTTTTACCAAATACAAACAAAAATGCTACAGGAATTCTGATATAGTGTTTTTCTCCCCAATTCTCTGAACTAAACGAGGCCTCTTTTGCACATTTGCTGGATGAATCTGATACGGCATACATTGGGTTGGCCCAGTTGCAGTCTGCGTTACAAAATCTGCTGACGCTGACAACTGGGGCCGGGTCCTCCTCATCAGTTTGTTTCTACTGTGTAGAGAAGTCTACGCTCTACACTGCAGAGAGTAGGATAGAGACATGCCCTGTCACTGACATGTGGGCTCCCTTGGCTTCTACTACCTGTACTACTACTGCCTATCCTAGCACGCGCTGCGCAGCCACGAGCGCGCCGAGCCGCGGGAGCCGAACATCTCGTCCAGGGCGATGACGAGCCCCATAGCGAGCGGCACACCGAAACGGGGACTCACTACCAACCTGAACACGTCGTCGCCCACGGCCTCCTTGCGCCGCACCTCGGCCACGACGTCGCCGCGCGCGTCGCGCACGGCGCAGGCCCGGCGGCCGTAGGAGCCCCCGACCACGAACGCCTCGGATGTGGCGTTGGGCGTGACGACGTGCGCCAGCGTCTTGCCGCCGGAGGCGCGGAGACCGCCGCCGACGTGCCGGCGGACGGAGAGGAGAGGCGGCCTGCTGCTGCTGCTGCTAGCTGCGGCGTCGGGGTCGGCGCCGTCGTAGATGAGCCAGCGCTCCGCCAGGCTGAGCCTCTTGCGGCGGACGGTGAGGAGCGGCGCCCCCGCTGCGTCCATGAGCACGACCTCGCTCCACCTGCGGCCGGAGGCGGCGTAGGAGTCGACACGGAAGGCGAGGTCGCCGTTGGCGTCGTAGACGGTGAAGCCGTCGCAGTTGAAGAGCAGCGACTTGCGCCACACCGTCAGCACCGTCGGCGGTTCCGCTTCTTGGTCCGCAGCTGCTCGGGTGGTGGTGGTGGTGCTGGGTGTGGTGGGCTCTGCCGCGACGGTGGCAGCGTTCGGGTGCACCTTGGCCATTGTTACTATTGCTCTTCTCTGTTTTTGCTTGGACCTCCTACTCCTAGTCGCCCTAGCCTTGTGTGTGCTGCTCTGCTTGTTTGGAAATGATTTGCTTGGTTGGAGGTGGAGAGAGGAGACGTGGGGGAATTTATACCAGCCGAGTGGCACGGAGGAGCTGGGCGTGCGTGGTGAGCGGCTGGGCTTGCGCGGACGCGGCGTACACGGCAGACCGCATGTGGCCACGCCGCGCTCTGCTGCTGGTCCTGGGTGCCGGAACTGTGAACCTGCGAATATACAGCCTGAGTAGTAGCTGGTAATTCATAGGCATTCAGCATTTCGTTGGAAGAACTCCTAGGCGTTCGGCATTTCCGTGGAAGAATTGATTCTTGGCCACCCCAAACCGCATACCGACTTGTCAATATAATACATGGTCCACTTTTGTTTCGTCACTTCATTCATCGTGCACTCAGCATATACACAAAGTTATTCTCAGCTGATAATATATGGTCGGCAAAAATAAAGCAATGCACAACAAAGGAAGCTTGAGATAGAGGACCGGAATTCGGAAATGGCGTGGAGAGTAAGGCCTGTTTAGTTCCTCCACCAAAAGTTTACGTCCTGTCTCATCGAATGTTTAGACACATGTATATAGTATTAAATATAGACTAAAAAGATAATTAATTGTACAGATTGCGACTACTTTGCGAGACGAATCTTTTAAGCCTAATCAGTCCATGATTCGACAATAAAGTGCTACAGTAACATATGTGCTAATGATGGATTAATTAGGCTTAATAAATTTGTCTCGTGGTTTACTGACGGATTCTGTAATTTATTTTTTATTAGTATCCAAACACCACATGCGACACCCTAAAACTTTACACCCTAGACTAAACGAGGCCTAAAGTTATGTGCTGTAATATGCAAAGTTTATTCTGGATTGATCATGGTCGGCGAAGGAAGGAAGCTTGAGATAGCGGATGGGAAATGGCGTGAGAGTGAAGTTATGCCCTCTGAGTCAACCACAGCACAGGGTCACCATCCGTCACATGTACATGTACTGCTTCTTTTTTTTTCAGATAATGACATGTACTGCGCTTCTACAGTTCAGTTCCGTATATACTTTTGTTTTTTTTTCGTCATCTCATAGGTCGTGACTTTTTCAGATTTGATAAGGATTTCGCTGTGATAATACTCGCTCCGTCCATCCCTAAAAGAGTGCCTAAGTTTGTAGAAAATATTAGAAACATTTATATCTTCAAATAAATTTATTATTACAAAACATTTATTGATTCATCAAATAATATTTACTATGCACCATTAATATTAATATTTTTTCTAATAATTAGTTACAAAATTAAAAATGTTTGACTTCTCAGAAAGTGAGAAGAATGATATTGTTTTAGGACGAATGGTGTACACTCTTAGATCATATTTGGTTACATAGGGTCATGTGTGTGCAAAAAAATATTATCACACACCTTTTGTATAGTGTCATGGTCGCCAAATACAGTACTTATGTATAGTGTGCAAAAGGTGTGTGTGAATGTGATGCAGGCCTGCACCACCGGGATCGGAGGATATGTGTCGGTGTTCGGACCCGAGGGGGTCGTAAACTAACGAGTAAAATGCTGCGTGTCCCTTTCCTGGGTGGTGATGCAAGGAGAACACACAGGGGTTTTATCCTGGTTCGGGCAAAAGAAGGCCCTACGTCCAGCGGGGGGGAGAGGTTTGTATTTCCTTGCACCGAGGTGCTTGTGTAGGGGTTACAAGCTTGCGAGAGAGGGCATCGAGCCCAAGTCTCAAAGGAGAAAAAGAAAGAGTACAAGATGATTGCTTGAGATGTTGATCTTTGTCTTGTAAATGGCCTGTTGTTCGTCTATTGATCTCTGCCCCCTTTGCGGAGTCCCGGCCTGCCCTTTTATAGGAGGGGAGGAGGCCAAGACGACGGGGAGCCTTGAAATGATGTTTTGTCGATCTCTGTTGAGGTGACTGTAGCGACGTGCCTTAGAAATGGGAGGCCATCCTTGGGGACGTGATGTCGTAGAGGACGAGGTGTTGAAATGACCCGGAGCGTCGTGCCATACCGTCCTTCCTTCCCTGTTACGCTGTGTCGAGGGTCGAGGCCGGGTCGAGGTCGGGTCGAGGCTGAACGGATAAGTCCGAATCCCTGGAACTGCGGTGTACGGGCCTTGTCGTATCCTCCCTCGAGGGTCACTGGTGACGCATAGTGTTAGGTATGGTGGGCATAGTGACGTTTTTCACCTCCTATCACGGGATGGGCGGTAAAATAGTGAAGGCTGTTACTGGTATTGTTCCCACGTCGACCCAGGTTGCGGCCATGCCGGTAGGTGGTAGTTGGTGGTCGTATTAAATGCCATGACTTTTTTGTCCGTGGTAGGTGGAGGCAGAGGGGATCGAGCGCCTCGACCCGGGCTCACGCGAGTCGGAGCGCTCCCGGGGGGCGGTCGAGCCCCGTGCGGGTCGGAGCGCGGTCGAGGCCTCCCGTCGAGGGGGCCTCGTACGAGTCGGAGGCGGGATGCAGTCGAGGCATTCCGTCGAGCCGGCCTCGTACGAGTCGGACCTGTTGCGCGTTTTGAAGTGGGTCGTGCTTTGTCGTGGCTTAGTCGTTTTAGTTTTCATTATCGTTGAATGTGGTACCCTATAGTATTGGTACCGACAGTAGCCCCCGAGCCTTTAGGTGAGTGTATGTTCACTCTCCTAGAGGTTTTTTGCCGATGAACTGGAGTCATAGCGCCGTTTTGCTTTTCCAGTAGGGGTGTCTGAGCGTCCTCAGGACTTCTCCGGTGGGGGCGCGCGAGCGCACCCACCGGGTGTAGCCCCCGAGGCCTCGGTGGAGTATTGAGAAAGTCTCCTCCGACGTCTTAGTCGTGGTTTACCAGGGAGTAGTTGATGCGGCCGAGCCCCCGAGCCTCGCGCGCACGAGGTCGATCGGAGTCCCTGCCGTCTTTCGTTGTCCGGCCCTCACGCTCATCCTTCGGAGAGGAGGAGGAGGGGTGGGGAACGTCGTACTACCCCGTTCGGGCGAGTCCGGCGATCTCCGGTGAGCTACTAGCGGGGAGATTCGAGTGAGAGTCCGTGCTCCAGTCGTTAGGAGTCGGCTTGGGGCCTGGGGGCACTCTTCAAAGATGCCAAGGAGTGGTCGTGCGGATGTCGGTTCCCTGCGACAGGATCCGAGGGCTCGATGCCTCCCCCGAGGGGATTCCTGCTTCGACCTCATCCTTTGGCCTCGAGTACGTCTTGGGGTGCCTCGAGAGCGTGGCTCGAGCCCTGGCCATGTACGGGCGCATCCCTGGTCGTCCCTTGCTCTGTTGCTCGAGGGCAGCTGTCGAACCCAGGTCGAGGGCCAGCTTCCGTTCCCTCGAGACTTAAAATGGGCCCGGAGCCCGTTATGGGAATCTAGGAATATCCGTCCGTGGATCTCGCCCCGCCCGTTAGCCTGACACGCCTTTTTAGGGCGAGATCGGCGCGGTAGTGGGCGACGTGGCGTTCGGTTACTGCGTGGGGGACGGCCACGTGCCTTGCTCCTGTAAGGCGTGGGGGACGGTTAGGTGAGCGCATTTATTACGGGAAACTGTTCCTACCTTTTCGCGCGGCCGTTGGACTTCCTCCTGGCCTATAAAGGCGAGACCCAGGGGTCCGTGCTCCCCTCCGGTTCCTTGCGCTCCTGCCATACCCTAGCCTCAGGAAACCCTAGCCTTCTTGCGCCTTCCGCCCACACTGCTGCCGCCGCCGCCGCCTTCCCCTCCGCTCATTCCCTTCCCGACAGCGCTGATGGCCGGAAAGAGCCAAATCCTCCCCGCCGAAGACTGGGCCTCTTCCTCGGTGACGGAGAGGAAGCTGGAGGAGCTGGTTGAAGATGGGTTGCTGCGGCCGAGGACGAACCGGTCGTGGCCGGAGTGGATAGCGCCGCCGCCGGCTCACCGGGAGCCGGCGCCCCCGGAGGGCTACGTGGTGAGCTTCGTATGCTTCCACGAGCGGGGTTTCGGCATCCCTTCGTCGGTCTTCATGCGGGCGCTTCTCCACTACTACCGGGTGGAGCTCCACCACCTTGCCCCCAGCGCCGTCGCGCAGGCCGCCATCTTCGCGGCGGTCTGCGAGGGGTATCTCGGGGTGGAGCCGCAGTGGAACCTGTGGCTTCACCTCTTCAAGGGCGAGCTCTTCGCACGGAGGGCGGGGGAGAAGGGAGTTCTCTACGCAGCGCGGGTAGGGAGCTGCGTCCTGCAGTTGAGGTCGAGCCGGGCGGACCAGTACATCCCGGCTCGCCTCATCTCCTCGAACAGCGGGTGGCACGAGGGCTGGTTCTACCTCCGCAACGACGACAACCAGCTGCCGAGGTACACCGGCCGCGTGCTGACCGCCCAGGAGGACCGCTGGGTATATGGAGTGCCGGACGTCGAGAAGCCGCGTCTGGACCCGTTGTTGGCGGCGCTGCAGCAGCTGCGCGCTCGAGGCTTGACGGCGGCGGCGGTAGCGACGGCGTTCCATCGCCGCCGGGTGATGCCGCTGTGCCGGCGTCGTCTGTGCCTCGACCAGATGACTCTGGAGGCGTCTCTGGAGGGGAGCCGGATGTCTCATGAGGCCCTCACCCTCGAGGAGGGGCTTCGTCGAGCCCGCCGGATGGTGGGGACCTTCAAGGCGGAGGAAGCTGACCGGCTCCCCATGAGGCCCACTGAGGGGTTCGAGCCCGTGGTAAGTTCCTTGGGTCGGTACGCTTGTTTTTGGTTTCGTTCGTTTCTCGGACCCCCTTAATCCGGTCGACGCCTATGTGCAGGACTTGTCGGCGTTGCGGGAGACGCGACCGCCGGTTCCGGAGGACCAGCCTGCCCGGGACGCTTGTCGGCAGCATGCCTCGAAGCAGAAGGCGGTCAAGGAGTCAACCAAGAAGCGGGCGGCCCGCAAGGCCAAGGAGGGGGAGGCGCGGAAGAAACTCCGGCGCCAACAGGCCCTCGACGGGCTTCCTTTGGAGCCGTCGCCCTCCGAGACCATGTCGGGGGAGGACGACGACAGCAGCGGCGAGGATGACGATGCCTTGTCGCGGTACGAGGCCGCGACCGGGCTGGGGAGCCTCCCCGACATCCGCCCCCTGCTGGAGCCCATCGCGGGGTCATCCTCCTCGGTCATCGTGGTCGAGGAGGTTGAGGAGGACGACGAGGAAGAGGAGAAGAAGAAGAAGAAGAAGGAAGAAGAGAAGAAGGAGGCGGGCCCCTCGGCAGGAGGGGCTGCCTTGCCCCGGACCCAGCAAGCGGGGTCGACGGGGGCGCCTGCCCCAGCCCAGGCCCCGCAAGCTCGGACTGGGACGGGGGCGGTGGCGCCGACATCGTCGTCAGCGGCGCCACCATCGGGCGTGAGGACCCGAGGCCAGCTGGCCTCGGAGGCGCAGAAGACGCGCAGTGGTGCGCCGGCGAGAGCCCCACGGAGCGCCCGGTCCGTGGGTGGGGCTGCCGCGAGGCCACCGCCTGCCGCCTCGAGCGGCCCGGACCGTGCAGGGTCGAGGCCCCTGGTGCCGATCTCCGGGTGAGTTTTCTAGCTAAGGGGACTTGTCTTCTTTTTCGAATTCATCGACCGACCTCATTTTTTATTTTATAGGCTGAAGCGGAAGGCGGAGACCATGGGGCCCACCCCCGTGAAGTCCCTTCGAGCCAGCGCCGCCGTCCTTAACCGGTCGGCGGAACAGGACGCGGCCTGGGTCCGCGAGGTCGAGGCCGCGAAGGAGCGCCGTCGGCAGCAGGAGGCTGCAGGTGCTTCGACGATCGCCGGCCCCGACCCTGCCGTGGCGGGGTCAGACCCGGCGAGGGTGGTGGCGCCCGGCCCGGTCG
The DNA here is from genome assembly GCA_022457205.1 of Saccharum spontaneum. NCBI lineage: Eukaryota > Viridiplantae > Streptophyta > Magnoliopsida > Poales > Poaceae > Saccharum > Saccharum spontaneum. The sequence goes on from CM039607.1 coordinate 5,911,795, forward strand.
AGGCGGAGCCCAGGGCGCTGCCCTCGGCTGAAGCCACCGTGGAAGCGGCCGTGGAGGGGGCGGCCGCCGATGCGACCGTGGAGGGGGCTGCCCCGGCAGCGGAGCAGGAGGTGGCATCGGCGAGGGGGCCGCAGCCACAGCAGGACCCGCCGGCGCGGACGGTGGGCGCGGCGGAGGGCGAGGTCGCCGAGCCCTCTACCGGAGCCCCGGAGGAAGTGGCGCTGGAGGTTGAGGTGCCGGTTGCGGGGGCACCGGTGGTCGGAGCGCCGGTTCCCGATCCACCGACGGGCGAGGTACCGGCCCCAGAGGCGTCGACGGCGGAGGCGCCAGCTCCGGAGGTGCTGGTTGCCGAGGGGCCGGTCACCGCCGAGGGGCGGGTGCCCGTGGTCATTGCCCTCGACGACGCCCCCCTAGACAGGGGAAAACAAATAATGGGGGCCGAGGGGGGCGAGACCACGAGCCGGGCCGATGCCTCGACCTCCGCCGGGGTCGCAGGAGCTGCGGGCGAGGGCAACGAGGCCGGCCCTTCGACCGGGCGGGGAGGTGCCCCGGCCACGTCGTCATCGTCGTGGCCTGACTTCGCCGCGCTGGCGATAGCGCGGGCCGAGGAAGAGATCCCGAGGTGGGGGGGGCCGCCCCTTCAGTTTAGGGACGCCGCGAACCTCGACGCCGAGCCCATCCTCACTCTGAATGACAGAGATGAGGTGCATCGCTGGCAGTACCTCGAGGGCGTCCGCCAACATCTCGATCGGCTGCTCCGCGTGGCGTCCGACGCCGTTTCACAGGGCATGCGGGATGCCACCGAGGTACGATTAATCTGTCAGCTTATTTCGTGGCTCTCAGTGTCTTTTTTCTTTGGTTTCATTATCTTTTTTGGTTTTCTTTGAGTTGGGAACTGAAGGAGACCTCCCGCCGCAAGTCACTCTTCATCCGGGTGAGAGTGGCGTGTGGGCGTCGCTGTCCCGGCAACGGGCCCTGGTCGAGGAGACCCAGAAGAGGCTCGCCGATCGGACCGCTGAGATGGCTGAGCTGCACACCGCCTTCTCGACGGTGAAGGAGGAAGCGATCCAGGCGTGGGCAGCCGAAGCTTCAATGCGTACCGAGGTGGACAAGGCCCGGGAAGAGGCTGCCCAGGCCCGCAGGGACCTCGAGCCCCTGACGGCGCGGGTCAAGGAGCTCGAGGAGGACGTCTCCCAGGTCAGCCGTCAACGTGACCTCCTCAACGTCCAGATCGGGCAGGTCACGGCCCGGTTTAGTGCGCTGAAGGATGAGATCTCGGGGCTGAACGGGGCCGTCCAAGAGAAGGACGCGGCGCTCCAAACCGCCCGCCAGGAGATCGAGGCACTGAAGGCGACCGTCCGTGAGAAGGACAGTGCCCTCCTGGGGCTCGAGCAGACGTGCGGGGGGCTCCGCGACGAGGTTGTGGGTTTAAAGACCCACGTCGGGGGTAAGTAGCTTGTTATGGCGTTAGGCGCTAATTTGCCTTAGGCGCTAATTTGCCTTGTCGTGTTTCAGAGCTGGAGAGTGAGAACCGGGAGGCCCATTCGACCGCCAACTCCCTGCAGAGCCTCCTCGAAGCCGAGACCCGGAGGACCCAGCTGCTCGAGGGCGCGATCACCACGGTGTGCGACGGTCTGGGGGTCGAGCCCGACGTCGACACCGGAGAAGACGCTCCGGGGAACTCCTTCATCCGTCGGGTGGCGGCGCTAGGTCACCTCGCCCGGGAGAAGATACGGGACAGCCTCCACCACGGCGTGAAGAGGGCGCTGGCCGTCGTCCACTCAGGTTTTGTATTCGACATGGAGCTCGTTGCCGACGGCTTCATCACAGACCCGGAGTGGACGGACGAGGAGAATGAAGACGCCTGCTTGGATTTGATTGAAGCCGCGGAGGGGCCTGGGAGCCGCCTGGCCTCGCTCTTTGAACCCGAGGTGGTCCCGCCTGCTGACGACGAAGGCCTGTGAGCCAAATCTGGGCTCGGAGGCCCATGTAATAAATTAGTTATTTTGATTTTTGGTTATGGCGGCCTCGGGGGCCTTAAGAACTCGAGACATAAACCAGTTCGTGGTTAATCTAGTTTTATTCGAGCTTTTCTTCCCTCTATCGCTTGGATTGTGTTCTTGTGCGATTTACTTAGCACGCAGTCGCGTCCTTTGGCGCAGAGGAGCTAGTGGAGGTACCGTAGCCTGGGGGGCATAGGTGATCTCACGGCTCGACTGCCCTTGAGCTTCAGGGTGCTCTTGCGGCTTCGCGGGTCGTTCAAGATTCTAATCTCAGCGACAGTGGGTAAACTTCTTTTTAAAGTTATGAACTGTTATTGGATCTATTTAGCGTGCGGCCGCGCCCCTAGACGGCGTGAGTACCGTAGCCTCGGAGGCGTAGGTGATCTCGTGGCTCGACAGCCCCCGAGCTTCAGGGCGCTCTTGCGGTGCTTGCTGATCTAAGCAATAATTCTTAAAATTTTAAAAAGAAGTGAAAATTTTTTCGGGACTGGGGGTTCCCCCTTTGTAGCCCCCGAGGGAGGGTCGATTCTGGTAGTGCAGAGTCGATCCTCCCTCATCGTAAAAATGAAAGTTTTAACATTGCTGTATTCTTTATTGATGAAAAAGAAATTACAGAGCCTCGAGGCTTTCTAAGGAAAAAAAGTGACGTAGCTGTTCAATGTTCCAAGCGTTGGTGAAGATTTCGCCCTTCTCGTTGGATAGCTTGTAGGTGCCTGGCTTTAGTACTTCTGCGATAATGTACGGTCCTTCCCATGGTGGCGTGAGCTTGTGGCGCCCCTTGGTGTTCTGGTTCCGTCGTAGCACCAAATCACCGACGTTGAGGTCGCGCTTGCGGACGTGTCTGTCGTGGTAGCGTCGGAGACCCTGCTGGTACCTGGCAGAATGCAACAAAGCCACATCTCGGGCTTCCTCGAGCTGGTTGAGGGCGTCCTCTCTTGCGACGTCATTGTTTCTTTCGTTGTAGGCCTTCAACCTTGGGGATCCGTATTCTATATCAGTTGGGAGCATAGCCTCGGACCCGTAGACTAAGAAAAATGGAGTGAACCCCGTGGCTCGACTCGGCGTTGTTCTTAGGCTCCACAGAACCAAGGGTAGCTCGGCAGCCCATCTTTTGCCATGTTTGCGTAGCTTGTCAAAGATTCTGGGTTTCAGGCCCTGTAGGAGCATGCCATTGGCACGTTCTACCTAGCCGTTTGTTTTTGGATGAGCCATGGCCGACCAGAACACGCGAATGTGATGGTGGTCGCAGAAGTCCAGAAACTTTTTACCAGTGAACTGGGTGCCGTTGTCCGTGATGATGCAGTTGGGGACCCCGAAGCGATGAATAATGTTGGTGAAGAAAAGCACGGCTTGTTCGAACCTAATACTGGTGATGGGACGAGCCTCGATCCACTTGGAGAATTTGTCGATAGCGACGAGCAAGTGGGTGAAGCCGCCAGTTGTCCTCTTTAGAGGTCCGACGAGGTCGAGGCCCCAAACGGCGAATGGCCACGTGATGGGAATGGTTTGCAGTGCATGTGCCGGGAGGTGAGTTTGTCTCGCATAGTACTGACAACCTTTACAGGAACGTACTAGCTTGACAGCATCGGAGACCGCGGTCGGCCAATAGAATCCTTGTCGAAAGGCGTTTCCGACGAGGGTTCGAGGCGCAGCGTGGTGACCGCAAGCCCCCGAGTGCAGGTCACTGAGCAGGCCCCTGCCTTCCTCGTTCGTGATGCAACGTTGGAGGATGCCCGTAGGGCTGCAGCGATACAGCTCCCTACTGTCGCCAATGATCACAAAGGTTTTGGCCCGGCGAGCGATCCGTCGAGCCTCGGTTTTACTCGAGGGGAGGTCCTCTTGGATAAGGTAGTCGAGGTACGGCGCGCGCCAGTCAGGCTCGAGGTCAGATGGTGGGGTCGATCCTTCCACCTGCATGGCTTCGGCCCCGGTCGAGGGGGCTTCTGCCTCAGGTGGGGGGTCGAGTGACGTCCCGTCGACCCCTCTGCCTGACCCAAGGTCGACGGATGGCCGCTGGAGGTCTTTTGCGAAAACGTCTGGTGGAACCGTAGTTCGACTGGACGCGATTTTTGCGAGTTCATCGGCGGCCTCATTATACTTGCGTGCGATGTGGTCGAGCTCGAGGCCGTGGAACTTGTCCTCGAGGCGTCGTACCTCTTGGCAGTAGGCTTCCATCTTGGGGTTGCGGCAGCTCGAGCTCTTTATGACCTGATCGATTACTAGCTGGGAGTCGCCTCGAACGTCAAGGTGTCGGACCCCGAGCTCGATGGCAATTCTTAGCCCCGTGACGAGTGCCTCGTATTCGGCGACGTTGTTTAATGCAGGAAAATGAAGCCGGATGACGTAACGCATGTGAACCCCGAGGGGTGAGATGAAGAGCAAGCCCGCGCCTGCTCCTGTTTTCATCAACGACCCGTCGAAGTACATGGTCCAGAGCTCGGCCTGGAGCTGTGCGGGGGGGAGTTGGGTGTCGGTCCATTCAGCCAGAAAGTCTGCCAATACCTATGACTTTATAGCTTTGCGCGGCGCATAAGATAAGGTCTCGCCCATGAGCTCGACCGCCCACTTGGCGATCCTACCCGAGGCTTCCCGGTTCTGGGCTATCTCTCCCAGGGGAAAAGAAGAAACCACAGTAACCGGGTGGCCCTCAAAGTAGTGTCGGAGCTTGCGCCGTGTCAAGATGACAACATATAGCAATTTCTGGATCTGGGGGTACCGAACCTTGGTTTCCGAGAGGACCTCGCTAATGAAATAGACCAGCCTTTGGACGAGCAAGGTATGAGCCTCCTCGGCCCGTTCGACGACCAGGACAGCGCTGACTACTTGTGACGTCGCAGCGACATAAAGTAGGAGCGGCTCTCCTGGGGTTGGAGGGACGAGAATTGGCGAGTTAGAGAGCGTGACTTTGATTTTTGCGAGGGCTTCCTCGGCCTCGAGGGTCCAGAAAAAATGCTCCGATTTCTTCAAGAGGCGGTACAGAGGGAGCGCTTTTTCACCGAGGCGCGAAATGAAACGGCTGAGTGCCGCCAGGCAGCCCGTGACCCTCTGTACGCCTTTCAGATCTCGGATGGGGCCCATCTTGGTTATCGCAGAGATTTTTTCTGGATTGGCCTCGATGCCCTGCTTAGACACGATGAACCCCAAAAGCATACCTCGGGGGACGCCAAAAACGCATTTTTCTGGATTGAGCTTGATATTCTTTGCTCGAAGGCATTTGAAGGCAACGTCGAGGTCGTTTACTAGATTATTGGCTTGTTGGGTCTTGACTACGATGTCATCGACGTATGCCTCGACGGTTGGTCCGATATGTTCCCCGAAAACGTGCTGCATGCATCGCTGGTATGTTGCCCCCGCGTTCCGGAGACCGAAGGGCATCGTAACGTAGCAATACATGCCGAACGGGGTGATGAATGAAGTCGCGAGCTGGTCGGACTCCTTCATTTTTATCTGATGGTAACCGGAGTAAGCGTCTAAGAACGAAAGGGTTTCACATCCCGCAGTTGAATCAACGATTTGATCAATGCGTGGCAAAGGAAAGGGAATCTTTGGACATGCTTTATTTAAACTAGTATAATCTACACACATCCTCCATTTCCCACTCTTTTTCTTAACTAATACAGGATTAGCTAGCCACTCGGGATGGTGAACCTCCTTGATGAACCCGGCCTCCAGTAGCTTGTGGATCTCTTCGCCGATGACCCTGCGCTTCTCCTCGAAGAAGCGGCGCAGGCGTTGCTTCACCGGTTTGGACCCGGCCCGGATCTCCAAGGCGTGCTCGGCGACTTCCCTGGGTATGCCCGGCATATCCGAGGGACTCCACGCAAAAATGTCAACATTCGCGCGGAGAAAGTCGACGAGCACGGCTTCCTATTTCGGGTCGAGGGTGGCGCTGACGTTCAGCGCCTTCCCGTTGGGATCAGCAGGGTCGAGGGGCACGAGTTTGACATCCTCCGCGGGCTCGAAGCTGCCGGCGTGGTGTTTTGGGTCGGGAATCTCGTTGGCGAGACCGTCGAGGTCCGCGGCCAAAGTCGCCGACTCCAAAACCGCCTCGCCGTGTTCGACGCACTCGACATCGCACTCGTAGGCATGTTCATACGAGGGCCCCACAGTGATGACGCCATTTGGGCCGGGCATCTTGAGCTTGAGGTAGGTGTAGTTCGGCACGGCCATGAACTTGGCGTAGCACGGTCGCCCAAGGATGGCGTGGTATGTCCCGCGGAATCCGACCACTTCGAAGGTGAGGGTCTCCTTCCTGAAGTTGGCCAGTGTGCCAAAACAAACGGGCAGATCGACCCGTCCGAGGGGTTCCGCCCGCTTCCCTGGCACAACTCCGTGGAAGCCCCCGACGCTAGGCTGTAGGCGTGCTCTCTCGATCCCCAGGAGGTCGAGGGTCTGGGAGTAGATGATGTTGAGGCTGCTCCCGCCGTCCATGAGTACCTTGGTAAGGCGTGTGTTGGCGATGATGGGATCAACAACAAGAGGGTAGACTCCCGGATTGGGGATGTAGTCCGGATGATCATCACGGTCGAAAGTGATGGCCACCGCAGACCAATCAAGGAAACGAGGGACCGCCGTTTGTACGGAGAAAACTTCTCGCCGCTCTCGCTTGCGCTGGCGCGCTGAGAGGCGGGTCGAGGGTCCTCCGTAGATCATGAAGCAGTCGTGGATCTCGGGGAACCCCTCATCCTTGTCATCACCCTTTGGGTCTTCCTTCTTGTCGGTGTTCTTGCTGCCTGCGCTCTCGAAGTACCTGCGGAGCATATGACAATCTTCGAGGTTATGGTTAATGGGTCCCTTATGGTAAGGGCATGGCTCTTTAAGCATTTTGTCGAAGATGCCCCCGCCGGGGGGGCCTCGAGGCTTCTTGCGTTCGGTAGCGGCGACAAGCTCGTCGGCCAGGGCCTCGAGCTTACCCTGCTGGCCTTTCTTCTTCTTGCGGTTGTTCCTCTTGGAGCCACGGGTGGAGCTCGTGGGGTCGTCGGTCTTCTGCTTCCCCGTGTCCTGCTCGCCGCCGAAGATGGCACCAACTGCCTCCTCGCCGGCGGCGAAGTTGGTGACGATGTCCATCAGCCCGTTGGCAGTGAGGGGGGTGTGACGGCCTAACTCTCGGACCCGAGGGCAGTATCGTTTCGCGGATTGCCTTGCTGAAGACCCGAGGGCCCGGAGGCTCGGGTGAAGGGCTGCGATCTTCCAAGCTGTCGTAGCGCCCGCCCCTATGCACGTGGTAGCCTCAAGCCACACCGTCACCGTGCTTGCGCGTGCGGCGCTCGACGATGTTGCCACGGGTGTCTCGAGGCCCTTGGTCGTGAGTCATGTGCTCGGGGGCGGGAGCCATTCGAATCCGTCGGGGAGGTTCGGGATGAACCGAGGCCTCTCTCTCCTGACGGGAGGGCTCTGCGAGCCGCTCTGAGGCGGGCTCGCGTCGCCTCGAGGCAGAGCTCTCGGCCTGCTGCAGGGCAGCGGTCTCGAGGAGTTCTCGGATCTCATCTCGAGCCCGGCGAGCAACGGAGTTTGACGGCTCGGGCATATTGCGCAGGAGCATGGCGGTGGCGACGACGTTCTGGCTGGCTCGAGCGAAGACCGGGGGGTCGGTTACCCGGTCCTCGTCGATGCGACGGTTGACGTCGCGAGCTCTTCCGCGAGCTCTCCCGCCAAGTGCGCGTTCCGCACGCTCATGCTCGAGAGTTTGTTGGAGTAGACGCAGGTTTTCTCATTCCTCGTCGAGCCTCTCCTGCAACTCGCGGATTTGGTCGAGCTGCGCCCGTTGATCCGCAAGGAGTTGAGCCTCGCCTTGCTCGGCAGGGAGCCCGACGTGAGGGGGCGTGTGCCTTCCTCCGACCGGCTCTTCTTCCTGCGAATCCGACGCGCTTTCAACATCGACGTTGAAGCACTCGCGGGTCGGATCGTAGGTGTCATCAGCCGAGTCGGAGTCAGGGGCGCCGAAATAATAGTATGACGGGGGAATGCATGGTCGTTGCGAGTCGCCACCGGGGTTACAGCGTGGGGAAGCGGTCACACGGGGTTCTGTTTCTGGCGCCTCAGTAGAGTCCAGATAATCAGAAGCCGGCGGGGACGTGACGAGGTCCAGGGTGGAGCGTAGATGGTGCCCAGGGAGTTCCTCATAAGCACTCATGCAAGTGCTCACGGAAGAAGCGTACACCTGGGCAGCCAAAACTAGCCCAAACGGAAACGGCGAGCCCAAACGGAAACGGCGAAGGCGATGTTGCTGCCCACGCCGGAAGGGATGCACGGGGTAGTGGCGTCGCACCGGGCGGAGGAGCGGCGGGGTTCTCCGTTGGCATGCTATCCTCGGCCAGGCTCATCCTACCCAGACCTTCCACGAGAAAATCTGGGCCGGCGTTTGGCTGGGAAGTGCCGAAACGGGGAACCCCATTACCCTCCGCGAGGTGGAGACGATGGTTGCGCCGGGCTCGCCGCCGTCGGGCGGCTCGCGCCTGCCTGGGGCGACGGTACCGGCGGATTGCTCCCCCAGGCTGGGAGAGCTCGTAATCCTCGTCGGTAGGGTGTCTTGGCGGGAGTAGGACCATATCGTAGCCATAGCCGAGCGACATGAACTCCAAACTTCCGAACCAGATCACCGTGGCCAACGGGATAGGGCGTTCGGGGTCAGCCATCCAGGAAAAAGGCGGGAAAGCGACGTTGGTCACGCAGCGATCCCCTACCTGGCGCGCCAACTGTCGGTGTTCGGACCCGAGGGGGTCCTAAACCAACGAGTAAAATGCTGTGTGTCCCTTTCTTGGGTGGTGATGCAAGGAGAACACACGGGGGTTTTATCCTGGTTCGGGCAAAAGAAGGCCCTACGTCCAGCGGGGGGGGGAGAGGTTTGTATTTCCTTGCACCGAGGTGCTTGTGTAGGGGTTACAAGCTTGCGAGAGAGGGCATCGAGCCCAAGTCTCAAAGGAGAAAAAGAAAGAGTACAAGATGATTGCTTGAGATGTTGATCTTTGTCTTGTAAATGGCCTGTTGTTCGTCTATTGATCTCTGCCCCCTTTGCGGAGTCCCGGCCTGCCCTTTTATAGGAGGGGAGGAGGCCAAGACGACGGAGAGCCTTGAAATGATGTTTTGTCGATCTCTGTTGAGGTGACTGTAGCGACGTGCCTTAGAAATGGGAGGCCATCCTTGGGGACGTGATGTCGTAGAGGACGAGGTGTTGAAATGACCCGGAGCGTCGTGCCATACCGTCCTTCCTTCCTTGTTACGCTGTGTCGGGGGTCGAGGCCGGGTCGAGGTCGGGTCGAGGCTGAACGGATAAGTCCGAATCCCTGGAACTGCGGTGTACGGGCCTTGTCGTATCCTCCCTCGAGGGTCACTGGTGACGCATAGTGTTAGGTATGGTGGGCATAGTGACGTTTTTCACCTCCCATCACGGGATGGGCGGTAAAATAGTGAAGGCTGTTACTGGTATTGTTCCCACGTCGACCCAGGTTGCGGCCATGCCGGTAGGTGGTAGTTGGTGGTCGTATTAAATGCCATGACTTTTTTGTCCGTGGTAGGTGGAGGCAGAGGGGATCGAGCGCCTCGACCCGGGCTCACGCGAGTCGGAGCGCTCCCGGGGGGCGGTCGAGCCCCGTGCGGGTCGGAGCGCGGTCGAGGCCTCCCGTCGAGGGGGCCTCGTACGAGTCGGAGGCAGGATGCGGTCGAGGCATTCCGTCGAGCCGGCCTCGTACGAGTCGGACCTGTCGCGCGTTTTGAAGTGGGTCGTGCTTTGTCGTGGCTTAGTCGTTTTAGTTTTCATTATCGTTGAATGTGGGTACCCTATAGTATTGGTACCGACAATATGAAAACTTATAATGGTCTCAAGGCATTAATAGGAATAAATATAGAAAAATATGATGACCAGTGCTAAGTGCGTGGCGGAATTGAATTCCGGTACATAAGTTTCACACTAACGTCTGGTTTACATGCCTTCAAAATTCCAAATTTTTACTTTTCGTCTCATCACATTGAATCTTTGACACATGCATGGAGCATTAAATATATATAAAAAAATAACTAATTACATAGTTTGATTGTAAATCATGAAACGAATCTTTTGAGCCTAATTAGTCTATAATTGGACACTAATTGCCAAATACAAACGAAAGTGCTACAGTAACTAAATTCCAAAAGTTTTGTATCTAAACAAGGCCTAAGTCTCTCTTTGGCAGGGATTTTGTTTGAGCTTTTCCACCAGCTTAATCAAAAGCTCTACCAAACATGCACTTTTGAGAATGTCATCTAAAGCTGAAACTAAGCAAAAACTAGTGAAACAAAGCCTTTTTTTTTGCCCAGGAGTTGAAGCCACAAAAATGTGGCTTCTTGTGGGCTTCACTGTTTTTTAGAATCCGAAGCCCTGCCAAAGAGGGTGCAACTATGGAGGACTCGTGCTAAGTGATGGAATTAAATCCAGATACATAAGATTTATGCCAGCTAAACTACACATAGTTCGGACCATATATAGTACTCCCTCTGTATCTTTACATGTTACATTAACTTTGTTCTAAATCAAACATTAGTATCTTTGACCACCCATGTCAAAAAATTATATTTTCACAATATATGAATCATATATTATGAAAGTATTTCTTATAGTGAATCTAAAAATATAAATCTTATGTCATGAATTCATATTTCTTTAAATTGGTGGTCAAAGATACAAATGTTTGGTTTAAGATATAGCTAATACGACATCCCTCCTCTTGTTTCAAATTCTTTGGATTACCTTTTAACCAACCATATCATGCAGAACCTAGCTAGGTCTACAAGGATATATAGATACCGCCTATAAAAAAAAGGATATATAGATACCGGATCTGATAAATACCGCAGCTAGCTTGCATGGAAAATTGGGCTGGGTGGCTACACATTTTCACGTTATATATATAGTATAGTCCTTAGTCCACCGTGCTGCCGATTGGATATGCTCTTGCTCTCCATATCTTTCGATCCGCGTCTCGACCCATCGGTACACAACTACACAAGCATGAATACATGCATCTACATATATATCTGGCCATGACTGTAGTACACAGACATTTCAAAGAAGAGGCTATAGATGATCATATAATAGTACTAGTACGTTGTACCGCTCCATTTCAAATCGTGAGTCGATTCAGTTTTGTTTGAAATCAAATTTATCTAGCTTTATCTAGTTTAAAAAAATATATTCTATTTTATTATATTTTAACATCTACAATATCAAATAAAAATTATTATATATTGAATATATTTCATGGTGTATCTATAGTGAATCATGTTTGACTTTGTAGACGACGACCGTGCATCTTTATTTAAATTTGGTTAAAATTAAAGAATTTTGACTAAGTAATAAGAAGTTCTTAAACAACAACCTGTCCCTCTCTCTCCACTGCTTTTTGTGCTTGCAGCTGACTACCTTCAAGCTTTGATAAACAAAGCCAAAGACATGAACCTGTTGAAGCTCCCCATTCCTTTACAGTCCTCTTCTGATTTTCCTGTGATACAATATGCTGATGACACCTTGATTATCTTAGAAGGTGATGCCAGACAGTTATTCTTCCTGAAATCCTTGCTTCAGAACTTTTCTGCATCAACTGGTTTGAAAGTAAACTACCAAAAGTCAATGATACTCCCAAACAACCTTTCTGAGGATAAACTTGATCACTTGGCAAGAACCTTTGGCTGCTCAAAAGGGAGCCTTCCCTTCACTTATCTTGGCCTCCCTCTAGGGATAACAAAACCCAAAATCCAAGATTTCTTACCTTTAGTAAATAAATGTGAAAGAAGACTAGGAGGCATCTCCTCAATGTTGAATCAAGCAGGCAGATTGCAAATCACCAATGCAGTGTTCTCAGCTTTGCCAACTTATTACTTGTGCTCACTTGAACTACCAAAGACTGTCATCAAGCAAATTGATAAGTTCAGAAAGCACTGCTTATGGAGAGGCTCTGACATTAATGGAAAGGCCCAACCAAAAGCTGCATGGAAATTGGTCTCCAAACCAAAGAGGGAAGGTGGACTGGGAATTATTGATTTAGAGGTCCAAAACAAAGCCCTTTTAATGAAGAATCTGGACAAATTCTTCAACCACAAAGATATTCCATGGGTAAACTTGGTTTGGGAAAAACACTACAGGAATGGAAGAGTGCCAGATCAAATTAGAAAGGGTTCGTTTTGGTGGAAAGATGTACTCAAGTTGATTCCACAGTACAAAGAATTGACCACTATTCAGATGAAAGATGGCAAATCCTGCATGTTCTGGAAAGACAATTGGAATGATCAGTTTGCTCAGACTCTCCAGATTGACTTCTCTGAAAGCTTCTCTTTTGCAAAGAATAAGTCGATCTCGGTAAACATGGCCTTCAGCATGCAGTCAATCTTTGATTTGTTTAATCTCCCCCTGTCTTTGACAGCTTTCAATCAGGTACAACAAATCCACCAAATAATGGAAGCAACTGCAGTCCAAGAACATGATATCTGGACTTTGACTGGAGGTGCTACAAAATTCTCAGCGGCTAAGGCTTACAGAAATCTTATAGGGCACCAGCAAATTGACCCAATTTATAAATGGGTATGGAAAAATTTCTGCCAACCAAAACACAGAGTCTTCACTTGGCTGATTTTAAAAGACAGATTAAGCACTAGAAATATCCTGAGAAGAAAAAGAATGCAACTAGACAGTTACAATTGTGAGTTGTGCAGCAGGGGAGCGGAAGAATCCTTAGAACACTTGTTTTTACACTGCCCATTTGCTCAGGACTGCTGGGGACTGTTTAATCTAGAAACAGTAACACATGGAGGAATTATTGAAAATTTCAATGCCTTCAAAATTCAGTTAAGCTCTCGATTCTTCATGGAGGCAGTTATTTTAATCTGTTGGGTAATCTGGACGGCCAGAAATGAGATAATCTTCAAAGCCAACCCAATGAATTTGACAGAGTGCAGAAGTTATTTCTTTAAGGAGGCAAGCCTAGTGCGACTCAGAATCAAAGAAGGCCTTTCTTTTCTCTTTGATCAATGGTTACATTCATTAGAGTTGTTATGATTCTCTGCCTTTCTCTTATTTTCTTCGTTTCTTTCTTCGTTTCTTGAGCTATTCTCAGCTTTTGTAATGTACTGTACTTGTTTTTTCTTGTTCTGTTTCTTTACTTTTTAATAAAGTTTCTGTAGGGGCTGCGGCCCCTCCAATTTTTTCAAAAAAAAGTTTACGTTGTGTGCTACTTACTAGACCAACCACAATGCAACACACGTGTCCACACTTAGACGACACGCACGTACGGCGCGCGGCACACGCGAGCTTAGTTTGTTGCGTTTGTGTTCCCCTTCCAAGCTACGTAGCAAACATACATGCATGCACGGACACGGTCAGTCATGTTAATTAACGTGCCCAGCTAATTAACAAATACAGTAGCAGCACTGCAGCTAGACAAGACAAGCAAAGGAGCCAGGGACCTTGTTCATGAACCATGTTCATGCATGCATCCGCGCGTTGGCGAAAGTTACGCCACGATGCCGCGCGCCCTTTGTGTGGTGTAGTACGTCTTTTTATCTCTTTTGTTTGTTTAAAAGCAGTGATCGGACAGATCGAGATATTGGCACTAAAATTAGGGTGTGTTTAATTGCTCCCGTAAAATTTTTGGAAGCACAGTAACTCTTTCGTTTGTATTTGTCAATTAGTGTCCAATCATAGACTAATTATATTTTAAAGATTCGTCTCGTGATTTACAACCAAACTATGTAATTAGTTATTTTTTTACTTATATTTAATGTTCTATGTATGTGTTCAAAGATTCGATGTAACGAGAAATCTTGTAAAATTTTTGGAATTTTAAAGCAACTGAACACAGCCTTGATAAGAGGTTCCAAGAAGATCAATCACCACGCGCCCTTGCACGGGACCTGTATTGTGCAGCGTGTCCCCTGCCCAGCTGACAGCAGCCTGCAGCTACAAAAGTTAGAGAGTGTTTGGTTTTCATTGTATTTTTTAACACCTATCACATCAAATATTTAGACACATATATAAAATGTTAAACATAAACTAATTATAAAATTAATTACATAAATTAAAATTAATTTATGAGACAAATTTATTAAATCTAATTAGTTCATTATTAATATTCAAACACCCTATAGTCAACCTCGTACTACCATCTGTCCAAGTTTAAATGGAAACATGTCCTAACTGCCCGATCGATCTTGTCACCTTCTGCATGCGTTCCACTCGATGTCATGTTGTCGTTACGTGCAGCTTGCGAGCTGCCACTACTGTTACTGTTAATTAAGGTGCTGTCGATTTATGCTCTAAGATTTTGAGATTTAAAATTTTAAAGTTGTCGAACAATCTTAGATAATGACATGATCTACAACATTTGTAGCTGTCAATATCATCTATAGTTTTTTAGTTAGCAATTTTTATTTGAAATTATTTATAGTTTTGTAGTTCTACATATAATCTATAATAAAAATCTGGTTTACTTTCTAAAAATTTATAAATACTTCATTTTAAATAAAAAATTATATGAGATTAGTATATTTTTTCTAAAAGTTTTACCTACTATATGTTTATGATCTATATATAGTTATTTAAAACTAATTTATTTATGTTCCTATTGCTTTTATTGCTCGTTGTCATGCTCATTATTTATTTAAAATGAATAAGGTGCAAATAGTCTAAAGTTGAGGGATGTGTTTTACTCGGTTTTGGAGTTCAGGGACCTAAAGTAGACTTTCGCGAAAGTTGAGGGACCGAAAGTGGACATTTTCCAACTAGAATCCCCACTTTTAAGGAAAAAGTCCACGTTACCTCCCTCAACTTTCGTGAAAGTCTGTTTTTCCTCTCTAAACTCTAAAACCGGACAATACACCTCCCTCAACTTTTAAAACCATTTATCTTACCTCCCTGACCCTGTTATAAGCAGTTTTGAAGTTGATTTTGTCTTTTTCTTTTTTATTTATTTCGATTGAAACTTTAAAAAATCATAGTAAATCACAGAAAAATCATAAAATGGATAATCCAATTTTGTTGGACTTCACATGAGTAGATCTATACAGTGAACATATAATATGGTATGCTTTAGTATAAAGTTTTTGTTGTGGCATTAGATCTATGTTTTTTTATAATTAATTGGAATAATTCATAGCTGCAGTTTCTATGGTCCAATTGTGATGAAATTTTTATGGTGAGCTATTTGTTGTATGATTGAACCGTAGTAAAAATTTCATACCCATTGGAGCGGCGGGCGTGGCGTTTCTCGTTGGTGTCCAAACTCGTGGTCGCGGAGAGAGAGGAGGGGGCCTAAGGAAAGGAGCAACGGCCAACGGGCGTGGTAGGCAACATTTGTGTAACAAACTATGCCACGGCTAAAGAAGTGCTGTGTGGATGGACGACAGGGCTTCCGTTGGGGGAGGGCCTGCTCCTGCTCCCTCTCTTGTGCGTGTGGTCTCCGGTGACCGACGAGGTGGCAACTGTGTGGCGGGCCCAGGGATGGTAGATCATATGAATTGGCTTTGGATCCATTTGTTTTGGGTACAATGTCTGTGGCATCATTGAAGAATGTTGCGGCGGCAGCATTGGAGGACGAGGAGGTGTGGAGATCACACGACCACTACTGGAAACCAGGACTTTGCCGAGTGTTTTTACACTCGGCAAAGAGCCTTTTGCACTCGGCAAATTGTTTGCCGAGTGTGGCACTCGGCAAAGTTCACTCGGCAACATATTTGTCGGCAAAGGGACTTTGCCGAGTGCTTTTTATCGGAGCACTCAGCAAAATATTTTTATATTTTGCCGAGTGCCAGGCAAGGCACTCGGCAAAATATTTGGGCAGGCATGCCATGTTCTGTTAACGGTCACTTTGCCGAGTGCCCGACCAGCACTCGGCAAATTTTTTTTTTATTTTTTTACTTTGCCGAGTGCCTCTGGCCCGGCGCTCGGCAAAATTTTTTTCTTTTTTTTTATAAAAAAATACTTTGCCGAGTGCCTATAGCTCGGCACTCGGCAAAGTTGTTTTTCCTTTTTTTATTAAAAACACTTTGCCGAGTGCCTGGCCTGAGGCACTCGGCAAAGTTTCAGTTACTTTGCCGAGTGCCCCCTGCCCAGGCACTCGGCAAAGACCCCGAGAATGCAAATTTTTTTAAAATTTTCTTATATTCCACGGTTAGAAAATATATATATATATATCAATCACCAACATGCATTATATAAATCAAATATGACATCGATATAACCTCAAAAGCACACGCATAATTTCATAAATCCATCACAAATCCTCTAAAGTTCAACATTACAAGTTTATTATTACAGGTTCAACATCACAAAGTTCAACATCTCTACTGCGGCGGCGGAGAGTGCAACTGTTGTCTCTCGGACTGCGGTGACGGACCGGACTGCGGTGTAGGGTTGACGGGATCAGCCCTCGGTGACACGACAGTGGGGTTGTTTGAACCCGCCGACGGAGGCTGCACAAAAGAGATTGCATGTGTTAGTCAAAATTGAAAATTTCGGCAGCACCTCCCCTGCACCGGGAGGATTCCAACCTGCAAGAAACAACGGCACGTAGGCCGACAAAACAACGGCACGAAGGCCGACATTCCCAACGGCACGAAGGCCGAAAACGACAACGGCACGAAGGCCGACTATCCTAGCGGCACGAAGGCATACTCACAGGTGTGAACTGTCGAACCGGAACTGGAGCTGGCATCTGCACTTGGACACCCGATGCTTGGCCGATGGTTTGCATGATCTGGAACATCTCCGCCATCTGCTTCTGCGTGGCCTCCAGCTGAGCGGTCAGGAGCAACTGGACTCGATGAGACAAAGCTGAAGAGCAGGATACATGCAGGTTACTGCTGCTAAAAGAGGCTGCTGGTGCTTCCTCCATTTGGTTTAGTTGTTATTTAGAATATTTAGAGTCTTAAGTACTCGCTGCTTTCAGCTTGCTCTAAGCCTCTAACATAGATATGACAAGAAAGCTCAGAGAGTTGCTGCAAAGTTAGTTTTTTCCTGCTATTGTGGTTTTATTTTATTAAACGATGTTTCTCATCAGCAATCTTATGTTGTGGTTGCTCTGCATGTCATACAGACAAATGAACTACACCAGCTAGCAGCGGTTGCATTCTGCTTGTTATTTGCTTGGGTGAGTTCTACTACTGGTAGATTGCTATGTTGTGAAAGCTGTACGGTAACATAGAAAGCTGCTTGTGAAGCTGTTATCCAAAAGACCATGGCACTAGCAGGAGCACTAGCACCACACATCAGGCAAGGCTGCCAATGCAAGAATTCAAGACGTGAAAGCAGACAAGCACCTAGATAAGCTAGCCAGGTAGCACACATATAGTCTGCAAAAATGGATATGAAAGCTACTCCTAACGACTAATCAGCTGCAACTGTAAAAAGGCCAAGAGAAGTTTATTGTCACTATAACTACGTAGGTAGCAAAATTTCTAGGCTTAAGACACTTTAATCATTGGTACTAGAAGACTAATTAGTACTATAGGGTGACAACAGTGGAGAGGAATTTGTGCTTATCCATACGCCGGCAGATGCAGCACAGCACGGCTGCACGGCGAGCAGCGGCTGCCCCTGCCTGCGCCCCTGCGTGCCTGCTCTGCTGTGTGCTCCTTTGCACTGCACGGCGAGCAGCAGGCCAACAGCTGATTTCAGCGGACTGCAAGTAGCAAGCAGGCAAACACCAGCCTCGCCTGACGCCTAGTACTGCTGTACTGGTAAGTCAGTAGGTAATCCTAATCTCTCCTTTTCTATCAGTTCTAAATTCTAGTGCATTTTTCTTCCTTGTTTTCATTACAATGAATTGTCCACAAGCAACCTATTTAATACCTAACACAATACTGAACTAGTAGTGCTAAGACACAACATAAGTGAAGAACTAAATCAGCATAAGAAAAAAGCATAACGAGATTTCACCTAACAAAAGTTTATCAGACTCGCACGGATCTGAGTCTGACACCCAGAACGAAGTGTAACAGATTATTTTAAAAAAATGCAAGGGAAATGTATTTTTTGCATGCCAGTTTTGTTAGAACTTATGGCAAATTACTCTTCAAATCGTGCAGCAGGGAGTACAGAGATGCACGCACAGTTTCAGATTTGATTCTGGGCCAAAATGAAATGATCCATAGTTCAGTAATATATGAATCCATCTAGACAGGCGCGGAGCCACTGAGCAAGCGCTAATTGCGATTCGCAAACAAGCTTCAGGAATCACGAGTACCTTGAACTCCTGCAGCGAGCAGCGTCGTCTCGTCTCCGCAGCAGCCCAGCGGCCGCCGCCGCCGCGTCGGCTTGGAATCAGACGCAGGCCCCCGCCCGCTGCAATCTGGCCTTCGGCGGAGGAATCAGGAGGGCGTTGCCGAAGAGACGACGGCCCAATCCGAGAGCGCTCAGCTTGCCGTCACGCTGGCTTCACCACCTCACCGGCTCACGCCGCCGGGAGCGACCTTGTCACGGTGACAGTCGCCACTCGATTCGAGGCAGAGAGCCCGAAGCACGGAAGCAGAGGAAGAGCAGCCAGACCGCCGGATCCGCGGGCGGGGACGCCGCCGGGCCGCCGAATCCGCAGGCAGGCGGGGGCGTCGGAGGGAGCCGGACCGCCGGTGCTCGGGCCTGCTCGTGGGAGGGAGCCGGACCGCTGGTGCTCGGGGAAGAAGGGGCGCCGCGCGCGAGCAGTTCAGGGGAGGGAGCCGGATAGCTGGTGCTCGTTGGAGGGAGCCGCGCAGCCAACCGCCGGCGGGGAGAGGCGCGCGCGGGCGGCGGGGTGGCGGCGCGGGCGGGAGAGATGCAGCCTGGCCGGGCGAGTGGAGAAGGAGGAAGGAGTGGGGTGGGCCGGCCCAGACTTTAATTTAGGTTAGAAGGCTTTGCCGAGTGCCTGGCCCGGCGGCACTCGGCAAAGAGTTTTTTTTTATTTTTTTAAAAATCAACTTTGCCGAGTGCTCCACTTTAGCACTCGGCAAAATATTTTTATTTTATTTTATTTTAGTTCCAAATTTTTTTGTGTAGCTTTGTGACAGTATTTAAAACTCTACTTTAAAGTTTGGGGCAATTTTGACTTTTTTTTTGTATATTTTATTAATTTATTTCGTTTCCTCAAATTTTTTCGAATATTTCAGATTTGAACTACAGTTACATGGAATAATGGAATTCGGTCATCCCAAAATTAATATTCATGATATTTATCGTATGTTGAGGCCGTATCTAAGAGGTTAAATGAAATCTTGAGCACCTCGTTGACGTAACATGTCGAAATACTTGCGGGAAAAGTGATTTAAAATTATATAAAATCCAAATGAAGTCCGAAAATCATGAAACTTAGCGAGACGTCGTGTTATCGCATGTGGAGGGTGTGGTAAAAATTTAAGATTGTTTCGAGGAAGTTGGGACGTCGGATGCCAAAAACGCACACATCTCCACATACAATAACCATCTCAAATTTTCGGAGATGTGTGGTTTTTTGGCATTCGACGTCCCAACTTCCTCGAAACCATCTCAAATTTTTACCAGACCCTCCACATGCAATAACACGACGCCTCGCCAAGTTTTATGATTTTCGGACTTCGTTTGAATTTTATATAATTTTAAATCACTTTTCCCGCAAGTACTTCGACATGTTATGTCAACGAGGTGCTCAAGATTTCATTTAACCTCATGGATACGGCCTCAACATACGATAAATATCATGAATATTAATTTTGGGATGACCGAATTCCATTATTCCATGTAACTGTAGTTCAAATCTGAAATATTCGAAAAAATTTGAGGAAACGAAATAAATTAATAAAATATACAAAAAAAAGTCAAAATTGCCCCAAACTTTAAAGTAGAGTTTTAAATACTGTCACAAAGCTACACAAAAAAATTTGGAACTAAAATAAAATAAAATAAAAATATTTTGCCGAGTGCCAAAGTGGAGCACTCGGCAAAATATTATTTGCCGAGTGCCAGGCCCAGGGGGCACTCGGCAAAATACATTTAAAAAATTTATAAAAAAATTGCCGAGTGCCAGCCGTTAGGCACTCGGCAAAATACAAAAAAAAGTCAAAATTGCCCCAAACTTTAAAGTAGAGTTTTAAATACTGTCACAAAGCTACACAAAAAAATTTGGAACTAAAATAAAATAAAATAAAAATATTTTGCCGAGTGCCAAAGTGGAGCACTCGGCAAAATATTCTTTGCCGAGTGCCAGGCCCAGGGGGCACTCGGCAAAATACATTTAAAAAATTAAAAAAAAAATTGCCGAGTGCTAGCCGTTAGGCACTCGGCAAAATATCGCTGCAGGTGGTCGCCGTCACGGGTTGGGCACTGTTTGCCGAGTGTAAACTTTGCCGAGTGCCGTGGCACTCGGCAAAGTGCCGGTTTGCCGAGTGTCTTACTTTGCCGAGTGTCTGACACTCGGCAAAGTCTTCTTTGCCGAGTGCTATATTTTGCCGAGTGTTTTTTATCAGGGCACTCGGCAAAATATATATTTACCGAGTGCCCCGATAAAAAGCACTCGGCAAAGTTTCAGACACTCAGCAAAGTCTCAGTTTCCAGTAGTGGACGGCCCGGTGATGCCGCTGGTGGCTACACACGCAAGTGGTGGTGCCATCGACAAATTTGAACTAGGTAGGCATCCACATGTTATTATCGCGTGCGCTTAATTTGTTAGGATGGCTGCTAGTAGCAAACCATTGAGGCTGGCTCTGCATGCATATGGCAACGGGCAAATGCAGTGAGGAACTACATCAAAAGATGGTGCTTGCAACAATGACGGCATGGGACTACAAGGCTTGCAGCAGACTATGATGACTACGTGGCTAGGGTTATCCCGATGAGAAACATCGTCAAAAGACGGCGCAAGAATCAGCATCGAAAGCTGATGCGGAGGTCAAGGCTATGTGCTTGATTCAAGGTTTTGTTGGTGGTTTGGATGTTGGAAGACATCTTTGAATGGTGGGGACAGAGGAAGTAAAACCTATCAGGTATTACTGGCCACCTATCTTTATCTTAAAAAATTATTGGCGACCTATATTGAGTCTTATTGGTACTGTTTTATTTATTAGTCAGCGATTTCTTCCTTTGTACTTAAACTAGATACGGAGGAGGAACTATGTACGGAGTATTTTTCAAATCTAACCTTGATCACGAGTGGAACTAATGGATCCATCGACGCAACATGCTGTACATGCAAAAAAAATTATGCTTAATTACTTTGGCTTTAATTTGGCTACCTAAGGCCATCCGCAATGTTGTTTTGGAATGAAGCTATAAAAGGACATAGAGTTTAATTATCACTTCACACGTTGTAAATAGTAATATCAGAGCTAGCAAAACTAGAAGCGGTGAAGGTTCTTGGGCCAATGCCTATGCAGTGGAGAGAGAAGTAGAACCGGCCGGGATGTACGTGAAGAAAAGCATGCGACAACTTTTTTGGTAGATTGAAGAGCATGCAGCAGCCTTTGGGTGATGCTAGCACATACTGACATATACTGTGATCTTTGATGCAAGATGGCCGACTTCGTCTTTGTGAGACATGTTTTTTTTACACGTACTACACGCTGTGTAGGGCCTAATAAAAGGCATATATGTATGCGATATTAAGATCAAGTGTTGTATGTCCGTGATGGGTGGGCTATCTCCGCGCCTCCTCGTCCGGCACATGTACCGGTGAATAATGGAAACACGCATATCCTAATTTTTGCGTGAAAACTGAAAATAAAAAGGCTAGAGCATGCATGCATGCATACCGGAGATGGATGTACAAGAAGTTCCCCTCCTCTAATAATAATTGAAGCCATGCTTAGAAGTTGTTGCAATTAATTACACCAAAAGAAAAGGGTGTGATGAGTACCACACACATGTAACTTGAGATCCATGCATCGTCGATGAATGGATTTATGGATGGATACGGCCGGCCAGCACCCGATCAGATAGAATACAATAAGACCAGCAGGAGTTTCGTGACTCTGTTTCCGAGACTCCCAGTGTAAACAAGTTTCATCTCTATAAAACTCATTTCATCTCTCTTTTCATTTAAGGCCTTGTTTAGTTCCAGAAAATTTTGCAAAATTTTTCGAAATTTTCCGTCACATCGAATCTTTGGACACATGCATGAAGCATTAAATATAGATAAAAAAATAAAACTAATTACATAGTTTAGCCGTAATTCATGAGACGAATCATTTAAGCCTAATTAGTCCATGATTGGACACTAATTGTCAAATAACAACGAAAAGTCCTACAGTAGCATTTTGCAAAAATTTTCGCCATCTAAACACAGCCTAGGATATACGTGCCAGTCAACGGTAACTCAGCAAGATAAGCAATCGAGTAAAAATACCCGTCTCTAGAATGACCCATTAATGGCAAGTGGTCGCTGGACTCGCGACTCTCCCCCTCGGCCTCGCGACTCGCCTTGCGCTGCCCCCTCCCCCCCCCCCCAACTCCCCCGCCTTCCAACACCGTTGGTCCCCCTCCCTTCTCCTCCGGCGAGGTTGGAGGGAGTGGGGATCCATCGTTTTTTAGTAAGTTTTTAGTAGACGGAGTCCTTAGGGTTAGGTTTCTCCATGCTAAATTTTTTGGTAATGGAGATTTATCTCCCATAGGTTAACAACGGTATTTTTCAATTAATCTTTTTTAAGTAGGACAAGCTAAAATAAATTGTATTTAAGTTGGTCTTAGTCCACAAAAAATTGATTTTTTAAGCATATTTTTATTTATATATTTTTTATAAGAATATTATTTTTTTTAAATAGGAATCTAGCCTATCAGCCAAACGATCTCACGAAGTGATTCTGACTCATCATTTGAAACGTTTCTTGAAAGAACCTAAATCCGAAATGTTTCTGCGAGAATTTGAATCTCTACCAAACACACTTTTAGTACAATTTGTTTGTGTTCGTTTGAAATTAGAAACGTCGTTACTCGCATCTGCTTAAGGCCTTTTGTAATATTTTTCGGGATGTCCTCTGCCTAATTCATCCCATCTATATTTTTGAGGATATTAATGAGAAACCACAACCACATCAAGAGGACTCTTGAATCGTGTAAGTGCATAGTAAATTAGTAAGTATACCATCGTTAACATGTATGTAGTATATCATCACAATAATATAAATACGAAAATTGACTATGCGTTGTGTAGTGCTAACCATGCATATCCGTGCTACATCTTTCACTTTTCCACAGGTTCATGAAGTTGAACGCCAAATACCTTGTCAACTTCCTGATCGTGATAAATTGCTCTACATGTAAGCGCGCGAATAT
This sequence comes from Saccharum spontaneum, assembly GCA_022457205.1. Taxonomy (NCBI): domain Eukaryota; kingdom Viridiplantae; phylum Streptophyta; class Magnoliopsida; order Poales; family Poaceae; genus Saccharum; species Saccharum spontaneum. The sequence goes on from CM039607.1 coordinate 5,935,030, forward strand.
AGCATATCGTTATAGATAGATAGAGAATTTGTCTATTTTTGTACGTATATATACCGGATGAATCTAATACGGCATACCTTGCGTTGGCCCAATTGCAGCCTGCATTATAAAATCTGCATGACGCTGACAACTGGGGCCGGAGCTTCCTCGTCTGTGTGTTACTATGTGTAGAGGTCTGGTCTAAGAATTTTTTTTAAAAAAATATTTTTGTAATGAATAATTGCAAACATAGACCTGAATTGTGAGAATTGCACCTGTCGGCTCCTGTAAGGCCGATTGAACCCCTATCGGCAACTCGACGGCCGACATGGTCCTGTGCCCTTATCGGGCCGATTGGCCTCTCGGCCCGTGGAGAGCCGAGCGGCGCTGCGCAGCCACGAACGCGTGGAGCCGCGGGCGCCGAACATCTCGTCGAGGGCGATGACGAGCCTCGGCCACGACGTCGCCGCGCGCGTCGCACACGGCGCAGGCTCGGCGGCCGTAGGAGCCCTCGACCACGAACGCCTCACCATCGCCAGCAGAGGAGGGCGCGGAGACCGACGTGGCGCTGGACGGAGAGGATCAGAGGAGAGGCGGCCTGCTGCGGTTGCTGGCTGCGTCGGCGCCGTCGTAGATGAGCCAGCGCTCTGCCAGGCTGAGCCTCTTGCTGCGGACGGTGAGGAGCCGCGGCCCCGCGGCGTCCATGAGCACGACCTCGGCGCGCCGCCTGCGGGAGGCGGCGTAGCAGTCGACGCGGAAGGCGAGGTCGCCCCTGGCGTCGTAGACTGTGAAGCCGTCGCAGTTGAAGAGCAGCGACTTGCGCCACACCGTCAGCACCGACGGCGGCTCAGGTTCTTGGTCGGCAGCAGCTTGGCTGGTGGTGGTGGCGGGCTCTGCCGCGACGGCGGCGTTGGGGTGCACCTTGGCCATTACTACTATTGCTCTCCTCTGTTTGTGCTGCTCTGCTTCTGCTTCTGCTTATTGGGACTTGGGATCAGAGGTGGGACACGGCACGGTCCTCTCGTGCTTTATGCCGCTTTAGGTTGTGCCGCATGGGAGGCACGTCAGGTCGTGCCAATATGGCACGGTAAATCTTTTCTTCGGCCCAAGCACGGCCCGAGGTACGCTGGCACGCCTTCGGGTCGTGGCGGCCCAAGCACGGCCCTCAAAATATTTTTGCTAGTTTTTTTTCGACTCGTGATATGATATATATATATATATATATATATATATATATATATATATATATTGTGTACTATTTTAATAAAAATTTAATGATTTTCATAATCTATTCAAGAATTAAATAAGAGGTAGTATAGTAAATACTAAAAAATTGTATTGTATAGTTGTAGAAGTGTCTACGTGCTATTTTCGTGCTGTGCCAGCCCAAGCACGGCTCAAGATGCGGGCCGGACCATGTAGCCCGCCGTGCCGAGATTCTGAGCACGGCACGGCCCTTGTGTTCGTGTCGTGCCGGCATGACCCGAAATATTTCGTGTCGGGCCATACTTCGGGTCGTGCCAAAAGATCGTCCTCAAATGACACGGCCTAAGTCCCAGCTCTACTTGGGTTTGCTTGGTTGGAGGTGCAGACTGCAGAGAGGAGACGTGGGGGAATTTATACCAGACGGGCGGCATGCATGGGTGGGCTTGCGCGGACGCGGCGGAGACGGCGAATGGCATGTGGATGTGGCCTACTGGCCTCGTCCTCTGTCTGCTCTGCTCCTGGCCGGGTGCCAGTGTGCCACTGCCAGAACATATCGAACATACCCGATCGAGTAGTAGTAGCTGCTAGTTCTTAGGCATTCAGCTAGCATTTGGGTGGAAGAAGAATAGATTCTTGGACACCCCGCGCCGCATACCGACTTGTCAATATAATGCTCCACTTTTGTTTCGTCAGTTCACTCATCATGCACTCAGCATACATACAAAGGCCCTGTTTAGTTCCACTTTATTTTGCTAAATTTTTCAAGATTCCCCGTCACAGTTTAGACAAAATAGACGAGATGAATCGTTTAAGCCTAATTAGACCATAATTATACACTATTTACCAAATAACAACGAAAAGTGCTACAGTGCCATTTTGCCAAAAATTTCGCAACTAAACCGGCCCAAAGTTATTCTCAACTGATAATGGTACGGTCGGCAAAAATCAAGCAATAATGCAACAAAGGAAGCTACTATGACATAACCGAAATAGTGTTGTTTGGGGGTGTGTGGGGGGGGGGGGGGGTGTAGGGGGGGGGATTGAGTAAAGCTGTTTAATTTGTAAGGATGGTTGCTAGTAGCGAACCATAGAGGCTGGCTCTGCATATGGCAACAGCAAATGCAGTGAGGAACTACATCAAAAGATGGTGCTTGCAACAATGACGGCATGGGACTACAAGGCTTGCAGCAGAGGCTAGGGTTATCCCGATGAGGAACATCGTCAAAAGACGGCGCAAGAATCAGCATCAAAAGCTGATGCAGAGGTCAAGGCTGTGTGCTTGATTCAAGGGTTTGTTGGTGGTTTGGATGTTGGAAGACATCTTTGAATGGTGGGGACATAGGAAGTAAAACCTATCAGGTATTACTGGCGACCTATCTTTATCTTAAAAAAATTATTGGCGACCTATATTGAGTCTTATTGGTACTGTTTTATTTATTAGTCAGCGATTTCTTCCTTTGTACTTAAACTAGATACAGAGTAGGAACTATGTACGGAGTATTTTTCAGATCTAACCTTGATCACGAGTGGAACTAATGGATCCATCGACGCAACATGCTGTACATGCAAAAAAAAAATGCTTAATTACTTTGGCTTTAATTTGGCTACCTAAGGCCATCCACAATGTTGTTTTCCAGTGAAGCTATAAAAGGACATAGAGTTTAATTATCACTTCACACGTTGTAAATAGTAATATCAGAGCTAGCAAAACTAGAAGCGGTGAAGGCTCTTGGGCCAATGCCTATGCAGTGGAGAGAGAAGTAGAACCGGGATGTACGTGAAGAAAAGCATGTGACAACTTTTTTTTGGTAGGGCCGTGTTTAGGTCACCGAATCGGTGTGTCCCGATTCACTATTGAACACTATAGTAATTTTGTTTTTATTTGGTAATAATTATCCAAACATTGATTAATTAGGCTTAAGATATTCGTCCCACAAAGTACAACAAACTGTGCAATTAGTTTTTAATTTCATCTACATTTAGTACTCCATATATGTGCCGGTATTTTGATGTGACGGGGAATCTTCTTTTTGCATAGTAAAATTTGGGGGTGAATTTAGGTATCTAAACAAGACCTAGATTGAAAAGCATGCAGCAGCCTTTGGGTGATGCTAGCTAGCACATACTGGCATATACTGTGATCTTTGATGCAAGATGCCAACTTGTCTTTGTGGGACATGTTTTATTTTACACGTACTCCCTCCGTCCAAGAAAACATGCAACTATGAGTTGCGTGCCAGATAAAGCTATTAATGTTTGACCAAATTTTTAGAGACTAATATTTATATTTATGACTTCAAATTAATTTATTATGAAAATATATTTCATAAGTAATCTAATGATATTTATTTGATGTTATAATTATTTTTAGTTTTTTATCTATAATTGTTCAAATATGATATACTAAAACATGGTACTGTACTAGAATTGTATGTTTTGTTGGACGGAGGGAGTACTACACGCTGTGTAGGGCCTAATAAAAGGCATATATGTATGCGATATTAAGATCAAGCGTTGTATGTCCGTGATGGGTGGGCTATCTCCGCGCCTCCTCGTCCGGCACATGTACCAGTGAATAATGGAAACATGCATATCCTAATTTTTGCGTGAAAACTGAAAATAAAAAGTCCCTCCGATCGCCCAGCTAACCAGCTAGGTATATCCTAAGGGCCTGTTTAGCTGGTGAAAAAGTTTATGTTCGGCTATTGTAGCACTTTTCGTTTTATTTGGCAATTTGTGTCTAATCATGGATTAATTAGGCTCAAAAGATTTGTCTTGTGATTTACAACCAAACTGTGTGTAATTAGTTTTTTCTTTCGCCTATATTTAGTACTCCATGCATATGGCGTAAGATTCGATGTGACAGGTACTGTAGTATTTTTGGATTTGCTTTGTGGGAACTAAACAGCTCTAAGGGTGGCTACGCATTTTCTGATTTTCAGGTATATCCTAGCTAAGAAGTACTAGATAGCCCCTCCGATCCATTAACTCCATGGTTAGCTCCATCGCCCAGCTAGCCAGCAGGTACATCGAATCGAAGAAGTCGCTGCAGACCATATTAATATTGTACACTTTCTGCTAGTTACTAGACAAATGACACAATATTGTACACTTTCTGCTAGTTACTAGACAAATGACACACGTGTCCAGACTTTAGACACGGCGCGGCGGCACACGCAAGAGCTTTGCTGCGTTTGTTTCCTTGCAAGCAAACACGCACGGTCAGTGATGTTAACCTGCCCGGCCAGCTAGAGCAACTCCAACAGAAGGCTAGCTAGAAAGCAAGAGGCCAAGGACCGGACCTTGTTCATGTAATCATGTTCACTGCATGCGTGCGTTGGTTAAAGTTTACGCGACTATGTATATTTGCGTTTTGTGTGCGCGCGCTCTTTTTTTTTCCGATCTCGTTGTCCCATTCGCTTCGCTGAAAAGACAAATTGAAAAGTATTATTTTTTTTGGTGACCAACGAACTAAAAAGTATTGTTCGCTGATTGGTTGAGAGAAAAATACTATTCATTGACTGAAAAACGCGGTTCCTTCGCTGATATGTATGCGGTGATATGATCGAACAGCTCCGTACTACTGTACAACGAGATGTTCCAAGAGATCGGACCCTGTCCCCTGGCTAACTTCGAACAACAGTTACGTTGTTGCACATGACATGTAGGACAACTGCACAAGCAGTAGACAGGCAGATAGATACACAGCGTGTAAATTTGGCAGGGAACAGCGGCTGAAACCACAGTGAGGATGCTAGCCGTCAGCACAGTATATAAAGGCAGTCCAAGCCCATATGGCCATCCCAGCACGCAGTTTTTTTTTTTTCAAGAGTTGTTCCATTCCAGTAGTCACGTGTTCCTGGCAAATCGATCGCCAAAGACATTCAAGCAGGGTTAGTAAGATAGCTAAACACATCTATGCATGTGTGTGTTGTGTTACTTAATTTTCTTCTGTGTCGCACAATTACGATTCACGGTCACTACCACAGATTCGATTTTAGGAGTAAATGCTTACTACTCTCTCTGTATATGATTTAGAGGTCGTCCTGAAAAGAGATGGAAGATGCGCAAAGGAAGACGCTAGGGGCGCGGGCGTGAATTTAGACTCCCTTGCCCTCGTCGCTTCGGCTCCTGTGCGTCATTAACTCGTCGCCTCGTTAATACTCGCGCCCGTTCACTTCCCGCCGCCTCGCCTTGGCTTCCTTTTATCGCCTCACCTCCCACTCCCACCGCTCCAAACCATGGAGTTCAAGCCGGAGCTTGTTGCGCCGGAGTCGGAGGAGATCGCCCCGGAGTCGCAGGAGCTCGTCGTGCCGGAGTCGCAGGAGGTCGTCAGGCTGGAGTCGCAGGAGCCGGAGGAGGTCGTCGCGCCGGACTCGGAGATGGAGGTGGTGCCGGACTCGCAGATGGCGCTGGACTCCATCATGCCGGAGTTGCAGGAGCTCGCGCCGGCCTCGGAGATGGTGCCGGATTCCTTGCCACCGGGCTATTTTATATGCGCTCACTCACCGGGCTATTTTATATGCGCTCATTATCATCTCGTCCATGAGGACCGCCGAGCATGGCCATGCTCTCGCTGCGGTCTTGTCCACGCGGACTACATAATCGGCGCCATGCTTCACTGCCTCGACGAGTTCTACTGCGAGCTTTTCATTCCCAATCTCGACAATGTCATGATGGATGGCAATACTCTCCTGGTACCTCCAGACGTGCTCAAGATGCTTGACGTGAAGCGCGAGCGTGAGCTAGCTGCTGGGAAGGATGACGCCAAAGCCTCAGTAAGAAACGCACCCAAAAAAAAGCTGCTAAACACGCCCAGGCGCCAACGTGAACCGCCTGACCGCACCCTGCACAGTGCCATGCAGAGGATTCGAACCCTGCCCACAAGCCTCGCCCCGCAACCGCCTAACCAGTCCAGCACCGAAAGTTTGTTGTCTAGGAGAGACCCGCAACCCTACTTAATAGGGCAGACAGGGAAAAATACCCCTTAATTAATGACTCCTTGGTAAACACAATCATGTCCACCTCTAAATCATATACGGAGGAAGTACATCTATATCTCTTATAAATAAAAACCCTACTAGCAATTTATCTCACCATGCAAGGTGTCCACATCAGCATCCAGCACATCCCACTATCTCGCCATGCAAAGTGTCCACATCAGTATCTACTAACACATATCATTATGTCTTCATTCAAGCTATTCACATTAGCAAACCACATCATTTAATAACATATCTATTTAGTTGTCCACACCAGAATGCTAAAAATCATCCACTAACATGTATTATCATATTTATTCAATCATATTAGTAAATATCAATAGTATAATTTCATTAGCAATTCCCGTAGCAACGCTGTCGGGTACCACAATTAGGGGTACCCAAATCAAAATGGAAAAACACCCGGCCTCCCCATTTAAGGGGGAAATCAACAAAAGAGAGGCGGGCTAAATTCTCCCTTGCTGGGCCTCCAACAAGACATATGAGCAAACCTGTCCATCTTCCCGCTTCATCCAAGGCCTCACTCAGAGGGGTCTCGGAACACCTCCGATTCACCCGAGGCCTCAGCCCTAGGGTCTCGGACACAGGCCGACCCCAGACGACATCACCGCCTCGCCCAAGCCCCAGAATCGGCATTGTTCGTCTCCGCCTCACTCGAGACCGGCCTATGACGCTGCTCCCCCATTGACGCGCTTGAGACCGCCTGTGATGCCACCCACGTTCTTGCGTCTGCCCAACCGGACAAGCCAGGAATGACCAGGGTCAAATCACCACGCCATCGTCTGTAACAGGCATGGGGAAGAGCTGCTGACCACTATGCCACCCATACTGGCACTATACGCACGATTCGTGCCTGCGCTGTGTACGAAACAACCGCCCTGGGCCACTATTCCCACGATCATGATAAGATCGCACCACAATTCCCGCCCCCAAGGCCTCGGCCCTTTACGCTAGTCAAACTACAAGGACGAACACGCCACGCCGGCTATAGGATCAGGTATCACAGGGCACGTCGCTACAACACCGAAGGACAGAAACCACTCCCCCAACAGTGGTGCACATGCCTGGACATCTAGCAACAATGCCAGAAGTGCAGACGTCATGCCTCCACAGTGCAGACCACATTGCCACTGGATAAGGCCCTTCCGAGGCCTCTAGGCTCCACCACCAGCAAGGGTCACACCACATGCCAACATCTTATAACCCTACACCTCCTTGAGACTATAAAAGGAGCATGCAGGGATCATTCCAAACGCCCCCCCCCCCGACAGAAAGAAGAAGAACAACCACCATAGCAACACAAAGCGACACACGAGTAGATAACTCTCCTAGACCTTGCGAGGGCACCAACAAAGTCGCACACACCCACATTCTCCTCTTGAGACTTGGGAGCTTCTCCCTCTCTCACATCCACTTGTAACCCCTACTACAAACACTTCGGTGCAAGATAATATAGAACTCGCCTTCCCCACTGGACATAGGGCACTTCTTGGCCTGAACCAGTATAAATCGCCTGTGTCCTTCTTGCACACCATCTGGACCCCCCGACGCGCAGACACTTATTACTCGGTGTTAGGACCGCCGTTTCTTACACCGACAAACACACAGGGCCTTCTTCTAGTTAATAAAGACGCATAAGCCCTCCTGTTTCACTCAAAAAAACGCATAAGGGGCGCCACTTCTAGAAATAAAGATACGTGCCAATCAACGGTAACTCAGCAAGATAGGCGATCGAGTAAAAATGTCCGTCTCTAGAATGACCCCATTAACGACAAGTGGTCGCTGGACTCACGACTCGCCCCCTCGGCCTCGCGAATCGCCTAGCACCACCTAGCGCCGCCCCTTGCCTTCCACCACCGTTGGTCCCCCTCCCTGCTCCTCCGACGAGGCTGGAGGGAGTGGGGATCGATCATTTTTTAATAAGTTTTTAGTAGATCGAGTCCTTAGGGTTAGGGTGGAATCGTTTTCTCCATGGCAGTGCTTTTGAAGATGAGGGCGACAACTACGGCGTCAATAACTTCATCGACACGACGACATGGGGACTTTTCTTTCTGGACGGCGACATCAAGGTGGAGATGATGTCGCTGCCGTAGAATAATTTTTTCTGGTCTCTTTTCCGTTTTGTTATGGTTAGATCTAGCCACGATGAATGACTAGGGAGAATAAATTTCAGATTAGGCTTCCTCATTCTCCCGTGGCAGAAAGAAGGAGGAACCCCACTAGCAATTTATCTCACCATGCAAAGTGTCAACATCAACATCCACTAGAACATCCCACTATCTCGTCAGATCAGTATCCACTAACACATCCAAATAACATATGTCATTATGTCTTCATTCAAACTATTCACATTAGCAAACCACATCATTTAATAATATATCTATTTAGTTGTCTACACCAGAATTTTAAAAATCATCCACTAACATGTATTATGATATTTATTCAACCATATTAGTAAATATAAATAGTATTATTTCACCAACAATTCCTGCAGCAATGCCCGAGACGTTCTTCTAGTTAATAAAGATGCATAAGCGCTCCTGTTTCACTCAAAAAAAAAGACGCATAAGGGGCACCACTTCTAGAAATAAAGAAACGTGCCAATCAACGGTAACTCAGCAAGATAGGCGATCGAGTAAAAATGTCCGTCTCTAGAATGACCCATTAACGGCAAGTGATCGCTGGACTCGCGACTCGCCCCCTCGGCCTCGCGACTCGCCTAGCGCCGCCCCCCGACTTCCACCACCGTTGGTCGCACTCCCTTCTCCTCCAACGAGGCAGGAGGGAGTGGGGATCCATCGTTTTTTAATAAGTTTTTAGTAGATCGAGTTCTTAGGGTTAGAGTCTCTCCATGCCAAGTTTCTTGGTATTGGAGATTTATCTCCTCCTCCTCCTCCTCTCCGGCAACGGCGCGGAGGTAGGGTGGAATTGTTTTCTCCATGGCAATACTTTTGAAGATGAGGGCGACAACTACGGCGTCAATAATTTCATCGGCACGACGACATGGAGACTTTTCTTTTCGGACAGCAACATCAGGGTGGAGATGATGTTGCCGTCATGGAATAATTTTTTCTGGTCTCTTTTCCATTTTGTTGTGGTTAGATCTGGCCACGATAAAAGACTAGGGAGAATAAGTTTTAGATTAGGCTTCCTCATTCTCCCGTGGCAGAAAGAAGGAGGAAGACATAAGAAAGAAGAAGTTTTTCAACTCCGCCTGCAGGAATGTTGGCTATCATTCGTTGGACATTTGTTTTCAGGCTCTTTGCTGAGTGTTTGTCAGTGCGGTCGTCTATACGAAGCGTCATACAGGTTTGGGTTTGAGATCTGGATCTATTCACAGCATTGGTACAATTTAGATGAAAATCAGTTTCTGAGTGCTTGTAATGTATTGATGTACCCAACTTTTATCTAATACAATTCTTCGTTCGTCAAGAAAAAAGAATGACCCATTAACACAAACCATTTCGTAAAGGTGCTGAGGGTGCGGAAATGGTTTTTGGCTGCTTCTGTTATTTAGAATTTCTCGTGTATTTCTCCATGGTTAAGCAATATATTTTGCTGGGAAAAATGTTTTTTTATAGTTTGCACGACAGGTTGCATGGTGGTCCACGCTACAGTCTGCAAGGATTTGTCTTGGTTTCTATGCTTCGTTTTATATTTTGCCAATTTTCAAATTTTAGGAGACCATATATATTATTCTAAGCAGGGGACAAAAAGGTAGAGCATGATTTTAGGAAAAATATGAAAGCTAGTTCATATTTTTATTAAAAACACCTAGTCTAGTTCCTGATTCATCATAAAATTGCAACATGTAAGCACGCAAATATATATATACCGAGGCACGGTTGCCCGGACGTCTGGCCCTAACAGCACGTCTGGACGCAGCTCCCACACTTATAACCGACGCACACGCAGCTTCCTTCGCCCCGTGCCAAATCCTGCTCCGGAGATAGCGTTCGTCCATCCGGAGCTCCACGCCTGCAACCGACGCCCTCCTGCATCGCATCCCGCTCCCCACACCCGCTCGCATCACGCACCAGCATCTAGAACCACACCCTCACGCCCACCCGTGAACTACGGCGGCGCTCCGGCTGCAACACTGGGCCTACCGCGCCCATCCCGCGCCCGCATGTGAACTACGATGGCGTCCCGGCAGCAGCACTAGGCGGCTATGGCAGGCCACTATTCGCCACCCACTGGCATGCATTGCAACATGGGCAACACACTGATCTAATTTTGAAACATAAAGATCAAACATTTACAAGATACAACTGAAACAGATGAAACATTTGAAACATACTCTTGAAACATACGTGAGCTATAGCAACATATGCAACATTCAGATCTTCTTTTGCAACATAAATCTGAAACATCTGAACACATGAAAACAAACACTCGAAACATGTGTGTGCAGCCATAACAACATATGCAACATCTAGATGAAAACACTTGAAACATACAACTAAAACAACTGAAACACTTTGAACATAGGCTTGAAACATGCATAATTGTTATTGCAACATATAAAAATCCCATGTATACTTTTGCAACATCCAGATGAAACACTTGAAACATAAGTTGGAAATGCCTGAAACACTTCAAAGACGGCATCACCGGTGGCCATGGCCTACCTGGTGGGGGACTACGGTAGACAACAAACTCGGATTTAAAGGGATGTCAAGAGCAACAGCCGACGACCTCCTCCTGCTAGTGTTGGGTGGTGGTGGCGCTTTGCACGCCATGACCGCAACGAGCGAGGCGAGCAGTGGCGCTCGGGCGCGGTGGAGAGGAAGGACCATGGCCACGCCATGGTGCGGTGACGTTGCGGCAAGGCAGCGCGGTCGCTGTGGAGAGCGGCAGCGATTCGAGAATGGGTGCGGTCGCGGCCGCGATTCAAAAGGAAAGTGAGCGGAGATATTTGGAAATGTTGTAGAGCAACGCGAGCGACTGTGCATATGGAATAACAGTGTTGGACTGTTTGGGCGGACGTCAAGGTCCACCAACGGTGGTGTCTAGATGATCGGATGACCTAACTACAGATTTCCGATATATATATATATATAGTACTAGGAAATATGCCCGTGCGTTGCACTGGGGAGAATAAAAATATGTCTCTTGTCATTGAGATGTTATCTTGTATGACACTTATAGGTATTTGATACATAGGTGAGATTGGTATGGTTATTGTTTTCTATATAATCTCAATGAACAATTATAAGTCAAAGGAAATAAGAATCTTCCCATCTACTAAAAGATCTAGACGTATATATAATAATAATACTTAAAATACAGTGGTTGTTTCAATTGAAGAGATAATTCCCAAAAAGTACTTAAACACTACCCATAATAAAGCCGGAAGCATATCAACGTACCTTTTGTTTTGGTAATTTGAGAGTTTAATGCCTATATAAGGCATTGGGTTTGGAATCGATATAGAAGCTCACATGGTTCGTTGAAATCATCTGTCACAAAAAAAGAACATTTGGTTAATGTTTTGCGTAAATTCATATAATTCAGATTTTTTTAAGCTCCAATCCAGAATTTCCTATCCACTCGTTCATCGTTATCCCTTGCTAGCACCACAAATGCTCCTTTCCTCGAGTCCAAAAAAAGCTTCTTTCCTCTTCCTCATACAAGCGTGCCCGACGGCAGCGGTGCATGGCATGAAGAGAGACGGCGGCGGCGTGCGGGGCAAGGATTGGCTGCAACAGATGGCTAGGTGAGGACCGGCGGCTGCTCGTGGTGGCTGGCTAGTTGAGATCCGGCGGTAGCTGCTCGTCAGCCCTGCGACTGTGGCTTGCGGCTCGCCGGGCATGGACCGGTGGCGGTGGCGACTCACAGGCCGAGGAGTGTTAGCGTCAGCTTGCGGGCCATGTGGCAACACAACAAAGGCGCGGTGTCGACGGCGACAATAGGGGAGCACAGACATCGAGCACGGCCAAGGACGACAGGCAGCTACGACGTGAGGGCATGGCCACCCATGGCGGGCTCGTGGCCATGGTTAGAGCACAGCCATGTCAGCTGATCGGGCGTGGTGCAGCAGGCTTGTGCACGGTTTCATGATTTTTGTGTTTTTTCTTGATTCACTTGGATCAATTGATTGTGTGATAAATTTGATTGTAGCGTAGGGAGGTCACACGAAAAAATATCCAGACAAAAAAAAAAGAAAAAAACCGAATTTACTATATATATATATATAGTAATCGTATTGGGTATGGACTTTTTTTTGCGTATGAGTATGACTCTTTGGTTAAACATAGACCATATACAATCCAATACGTTTTGGAATCGGACTCCGTATAGCACTAGACAAGAGCTATTCTAATTCGTATGAGCATGAGTTATATATAAGTCTAGACGGGAGAAACTCTTGACTACCGGTAGTTAGAGGGAGGTGGACGAAAAAAATGGATGGACGAAAAAAAAGAACTTAAAAGTTTGTCTGTTTATTATTAGGTATAGTTATACATATAGAGAATTGACTCTTTCGCATATTTGCCCGATGAATCTGATACGGCATACTTTGGGTTGACCCAGCTGCAGCTTGCACTATAAAACTCTGCTGACGCTGACAACTGGGGCCGGGGCCTCCTCATCTGTGTGCAGAGACTAGAGAGGTCTACACTATACACTGCACAATACTAGGATAGAGACTTGCCCTGACAGTGACATGTGGGCTCCCGTGGCTTCTACTAACTGTACTAGTGGCTATTCTAGCACGCGCTGCGCAGCCACGAGCGCGCCGAGCCGCGGGAGCCGAACATCTCGTCGAGGGCGATGACGAGCCCCATAGCGAGCGGCACACCGAAACGGGGACTCACTACCAGCCTGAACACGTCGTCACCCACGGCCTCCTTGCGCCGCACCTCGGCCACGACGTCGCCGCGCGCGTCGCGCACGGCGCAGGCCCGGCGGCCGTACGAGCCCTCGACCACGAACGCCTCAGCATCGCCAGCAGAGGAGGACGCGGCGACGACGTGCGCCAGCGTCTTGCCGCTGGAGGCGCGGAGACCGACGTGGCGCTGGACGGAGAGGAGAGGGCGAGGCGGCGGCGTGGTGCCGGCTGCGTCGGCGCCGTCGTAGATGACCCAGCGCTCGGCCAGGCTGAGCCTCTTGCGGCGGACGGTGAGGAGCGGCGCCCCCGCGGCGTCCATGAGCACCACCTCGGCGTGGCGCCTGCGGGAGGCGGCGTAGGAGTCGACGCGGAAGGCGAGGTCGCCCCTGGCGTCGTAGACGGTGAAGCCGTCGCAGTTGAAGAGCAGCGACTTGCGCCACACCGTCAGCACCGTGGGCGGCTCAGGTTCTTGGTCCGCAGCAGCTTGGGTGGAGATGGGGGTGGATGTGCCGGGCTCTGCCGCGACGGCGGCGGCGTTGGGGTGGACCTTGGCCATTGCTATTGCTCTCCTCTGCTTGGACGTCCTAGTCCTAGTCCTAGGCTGTGTGTGCTGCTCTGCTTCTTGGGATTAAATTGCTTGGTTGGAGCTGGAGGTGGTGAGAGGAGACGTGGGGGGATTTATACCAGCCGAATGGCATGTGGGAGCTGGGTGTGCGTGGGTGGCTGCGCCTGCGCGGACGCGGCGGAGACGGCGGGCCGCATGTGGCCTCGCCGCGCTCTGCTCCTGGTCCTGGCTGCCGGGAACTGTCAAGTGTCAAGCTGCGAATATACAGCCTGAGTAGTAGCTGGTAATTCATAGGCATTCAGCATTTGGGTGGAAGAATCCGTAGGCATTCTGCATTTGGGTGGAAGAATTGATTCATGACCACCCCACGCCGCATACCGACTTGTCAATATAATGCAAGGTCCGTCTACTTTTATTTCGTCATCATGCACTCAGCATATACACAAAGTTATTCTCAGCTGATAAAATATAGTCGGCAAAAATAAAGCAATACACAGCAAAGGAAGCTTGGGATAGATGACCGGAATTTGGAAATGGCGAGACTGGAGACTAGGTCCATTTGGCCCAGATCTAGATTCTCATAAAAACGTTTCAGATCAAAATTTTTTGAAGAAACGTTTCAGATGATGAATCAAAATCACTTTGTGTGATCGTTTGGCTAGTGGCTACATTCTGATTCAAAAAAATATTTTTTTCATTAAAAAATCATATAAATAAAAATATTCTTTAAAAAGTTTCAGGACTTTTTTGGATGAAGAACAAATTAAATATGTACAGCCCATTTTAACTTGTTGCACTTAAAAAATATTAACTGAAAAATTAGACTGGTAATACAGAGAGGAGCCAAGAAACATAATCACGAGAAACTACTCTGCGGCCCTTTCTGGTTTGCAGGCGCAAAAGGTAGAACCGTTTCAAGTGATTCTTTGGTGAACCGTTTCTCCATCTACCCCTTTGGCAGAGATTTCGGTGTTTCACACTAGAAACGAAACGACTCCGAGCAGCCAAAACGGACCCTAAAGTTATGCGCTGTAATATGCAAAGTTTATTCTCGGTTGATCATGGTCGGCGAAAATAAAGCAACAAAGGAAGTTTGAGATAGCGGATCGGAAATGGCGTGCGAGTGAAGTTATGCTCTGAGTCAACCACAGGGTCACCATCCGTCACATGTACCTTTACTGCTGCTTCTTTTTTTCAGATAATGACATGTCACTATGCCAGAAAAGCAGATTAGTAACACGTCCAGAGGATCATTAGTGACGTGGAAAAGACGCGTCACCTTTGTTGCGTCTCTGATGTGGACAATTTACTACGCATAAAAACGCGTCACTGATATTTAGATACTAGCGACGCATATTTAGTACACGCGTCACTAATATGACCATAGCAGTGACGCGTATTTAATGTGATAATATGAGCGACGCGTATTTAGTACACGCGTCACTGATGGGATAATACTAGTGACACATATTTTCTACACGCGTCACTGGTCTTAGTATAGTAGCGACACAAACTGAGAAACCGCATCACTGGTAAGGCTATATGAGTGACGCACATTGACAGTACGCGTCACTGATAATTGGATATCAGTGACTCATACCAACCTAACGTGTCACTGGTAGCATGTTACAAGTGACGCGTGTTAATATGACATGTCATAGATAGGACCGTAACAGTGACGCATCTACTTTTTCATGTCACTCGGTACAGAGCCACATACCACAATATTGTTCACAACACATATATATGAAGCCATTAATATATCACTGCAAAATCACCACATAAGCTCTTCAAATAGATATCAAGTTCAACATATTCACATTTATATCAAATTCATTGACAGGTTCACAACTTATTCCAAATCCACTTAACTTACACATTCAGTCACACACCGGTGGTTAACTAGGATGATAGAACTCTCCTTTCTTGTTGATGACTTGTTCCACTAAGAAATCGGCCAACTTTTCTCTGATCATGCGCCCATCGAAGGGCATCGTCAACACTTCAAACTCCTGTGTCAAGATAGAACTTTAGTCAAAAACAAAACATAGTACAGTACAATATAGAAGATCAATGTAAAAAATTACACCAAACAAAGCTAGCAATATTTAGCACCAGGTGGCTTGTGGTCGGTTGCCCAACAGTTGTGCAAGTAGTCACACCAAATGAGTATGCTAGACTTTCAGTAGCAGGATTCCATGCACTTGTGGACACATATTACTGAAGGTATCTTTTACTAAGAGAATGAGGCAATAGGGTGAAAATATAGACAGCCAAACTAATAGAAGGCTATTTTGCAGGACACGTGTACGAGGGATTAAAATGCAAAGAAAAAATAATGCATGTCACATTCAGATAAAAGTACTGAAATTGGTGTTATTTGAACAGGATGGCTTGTAAGTTGTAACAGGCCCTAAATTTGATTTTAAAGGACTTGACATGGAAGTCAAGTATCAATCACATCTGATCATCTAAAGTTAATGCAGTTATTGCTATAAAGTGATTTTCCAGGTCCTAAGGGGCTTATGTACACCCTCTTCTTTGAATTGTTCAGCCAAAGAGACTCGGTGTCATCTAAGCAATGAAAGCAATCTTTCTCCCCTTTAGACTACCCAGATAAGCAATGGTGTCCCAGGACATCAGTGATGGTGCTTAACACCATGGCATGCACCTTGAATGACTCTCGCTTGAACCCATCATATACCTTGACACCTTTTGACCAGAGCTCCTTGAGCTCATCCACAACCGACCTCAAATACACGTCGATGTCATTCCCTGGCTGATGCGGATCTGAGATCAAAAGTGGCATCATCATGTATTTCCTCTTGTTACAGTACCACCGTGGAATGTTGTAGATAGACAACAACACTGGCCAGACACTATGTGAGCTACTTATATTTCCAAATGGGTTCATGCCATCCATGCTGAGTGCAAATCGAATGTTCCTAGGCTCATCTTTGAAAAATCATACTTGGAATCGATGACGCGCCATTGAATAGCACTTGCTAGATGCCATAGGTAATCATCAATCTTGCGTCCCTCCTTGTGCCAACTCAACAATTGTGCGTCCTTGGCAGTTGCAAACAAACGCTTTAGGCGGGGAATTATAGGAAAGTACCATGCCACCTTCCGAGGATCTCCATGTTTCTTTTTGTCATCACCCTCGTCATTTCTTCATTTGTACGGAGAGGTTCCACACTCGGGGCATTCAGTTAGTTCAGCATTTTTGCCACAGAATAGGACGCAGTCATTCTTACAAGCATAGGGCAAACAATATGCTTGGCCTCATATGTGGTCTTGGGTAACTCATTCCCCTCAGGCAGCATATGTCCCGCAATAGATCTAGCAATTCATCGAAGCTCCGGTCAGTCCAACGATGTGTCGCCTTCAACTGGAGAAGCTTGAGAGTAGCAAACAACTTTGTATAGTTCTCCTTGCAACTCAGATAGAGCGGCATCTTCATATCTACCACCAACCTTTTCAACATCTCCAAATTCGCCTCGGTAAACTCATCAAACCCCATGGCATCACGCACCATCTCCTCAATATTCTCTACCATTTGGACATAATTGGCACTAATATCTGCTATCTTCTCATCACTAAGATCCGGACTACAAAAGGGTCTTTCCTCGTTGTCCTGACTAGCAGCATGAGTTCCATCATCCTGACGTATGTTACCAGAGAATCCCTGGTCCATACAACCAGCTTGCGAGTCTCCATCATTAACTCCTTCTTCTCTAGCTTGCGAGTCTCCATCATTAACTCCTTCTCCATGCTTGTTCCAACATCTGTAGTCACTCATGAATACTTGCATGACCAGGTGGCCATAGACTGATAATGATCTTGAGTACTGCTTTTCATTCTTACAATCAATGCATGGACACCACGTAGTCGTCTTGTGCTCATTCAACATATCCTCTTCTGCGCTTATGAATGATTTCAGACCGTCTAAGTACTCAGCACATGTACGATTGCGAAGAGACATCCAGCTTCGATCCTCCATATCTACAAAAGTATGAAAATAAATGAAATAAATTAATCCTCCCATGAAAAGCCTATGATTACTTGAATAGTAAATTTACTATTGCATCAAAGTGACACTCCAAAGGAAATGATGACTAGCCGATTGAAGTAGACCTTAGCTGGACTATGTGAATTCAGTCAGACCCTTAAATTGAACTAAGGCAGGAACTAAACTTGACAACAATACTAACAGCCAAAGAAGACAACTAGCTAGAACATGGTACTCAAGTGCTGAAATTTAAGATATACAAGAGTCGTAAAGAAGGAAAGAGTTGTATATGGGCAATGGAAGTGCTTATACTTTGGGTAATGAACTTACCGAGATAGTCACCAAGCTCAAGTGCGCCAATATATTAGTTCTGGAGCACCTGTTCCCTGAACCTCAGCAAGAAATTCAGTAAATTATACATATCACTGAGTGCTGCAAGAAAAAAAAGAGAACTGTGAGCGAGTTATAGATATATGTTCTTCTAGTGCTATAGATATTCAGTAAATTGTACATATCACCTACATATCAAATTATAAGAGAATCGTCCCCAAGCATACCTTCATTTCTGTTCCCTAAGCAATGGAAATGAAACTTAAACTGAACCCTCCATTTTAAAATGACAAACCCAGAAAATTTAGTAAAAGGAAATTTCCACGAGCAGAGAGCACACCTACTATCTATTTTGCAAGGAAATTTTGAAAACCAAAACAGAGTAGTGATGAGTTTTTATTTTCTCAATTCTTGTTTGATGACTACTAGCTAGTGATTAGTCTCTATTTTCACTTCTTGCAGGTAGCTAGAATTTTCAACTTACTATTTGCAGTTCCATCTCTGAGAACAGTTTGCAAGCCACAAATATGCTTAACTCCAGTAAGCTAATTCACTAGGCAGGCAAACTTGAAGAAGTCACAGAGGAATCCACCAAAAAGTGAGAATGCCTACAATCAGTGATCTTCTGAACACTCATACTTTAGTATCTGTTTTCCACATTATAAGTTGCATCGGCAAGTGTCAGAGCAATACTATGCCAAGAAATTGTACTTAACATCAACAAGTACCATTTTGCTTCTGCCATTATTTTGTTCTCCCGTATGGCATCTGCAGACATCATGTGATCTGCAAAAGAAATATCTTAATTAGTTAGATGCACCAGGGCAGAACACATGGGAAAGACCTATGATGCCTACACATATCACATACTGTTCAGCTACAGGATACCTACACGATTGTCATGTACAATTCAAAAGAAGTTGTTCTACTATATATGCACAAGTACAGTATGCTTGCAGCAACTCAGCTAGCAGTAGTTGCAAATAAATTCAACTTACCATTGAACAAAGCTGGAACAGATGTGCTAGAGGGCAACCAGTATTTGGATCTTCTTTCTTGTATGAATAGGATAAGAATTTCAACGTCACTAGAACGTCCGGTGTCATCTAGACAAAAAGCCAAAAAAAGAACAGTAGAACATTAACCTAAAAGAAATTAGCAGAAAAGTAAATTATACATCTACATTGAGTAAATTTAAAATAAATAGTCACCCATTACTTGACTGGGCCAGAATTTACTCACAGAAAACCTAGAGAAGCATGGTTATTGCTTTACTGCCACTGTCGTCTCTAACCAAGCACCACTTCAGAGAAAGAAGAACAAAAGGTCTACCAAAGGTCAGAGCTCATGACAGATCCTGAGGTCCCATGTGGCCATGTCATCTGAAAATTTCTCCTAAATTCACTTGTACAAAAGGTCTACCAATCTGTCTGAGGACATGGATCAAAATCTACACAGTTTAGCAGTTGCAAGGACTCTAATTCGACTAAAAAAGCAAATTTGGTACCAATTGAGCACTGTAAGAACTGAGCAGCTAATCTTGCACGAGAGACTCAAAAACAACTTACCACACTAGTGCAGATTGCAATTGTGCAGCAGGCAACAGGGCTGCCGCGGGGGCGGGGCGACTAGCCACGCGCGGGTGGATTTGCGGACACCTCCATGCAGTGCTGCGGTCAGCGGGGGTTGGCGGACGCCCCCCGTGCGTCCGCCCCTAGCTCCTGGTCGAGGCGGGAGTTGGTGCGGTGGCGGAGAGGCGGTGCATGCCGACGTTCCCGGTGAGCAGCAGCAGCGGGCGGACATGGCTGGTGCTGCTGCAGCGTCGGGCGGCAGAGCCCCGGGCGGAGCTGCAGGTGCCTAGGTAAGAGGTGGCGATGGGCGGAGCTAGAGGTGCCGAGGTCGGCGGTTGCGACTGCCGGAGCTTGAGGTGCTGGGGCACGGGGCAATATGCTGGCCAGGACTGCAGGTGTCAGGGTGGGGGCTGCCACCGGCGGGAGCTGGGGGTGGGGGCTGCCACGGTCCAGCAAGATGGGCGGTGGCGACTTCTTCGTTTTTTTTATTTCGGTGACGACTTTGCTTTTTTTTATTCCGTAATGATTCGTGCGAACGGGGAAAGAGAGACAACAGGGAAAAATGATGCATTAAGATTGGTGCATTGAGAGAAGGTGAATGGCTCAAATGGCCCAGCAAGATGAGCTCTCGAATAAACAAGTAATAATTCCCCGACCAGCTAATTAGTGACGCGGCTCAGTAGGATGAGTCACTGATACGTCTACATATCAGTGACACATCCAGCCAACACGCGTCGCTTTTATTAGCTATGACGCGTTCAGTTGAGAAGAGTCACTAATATCTCCTTACAGTAGTGACGCGTCCAGACAAAACGTGTCACTTCCATTACCAGTGACGCGTTTTATTGAGAAGTGTCACTACTATAGCCATATAGCAGTGACACGCCTTGTTAAAATGCATCACGCCTATTATCAGTGACGCATTTTGATGGGATGGGTCACTGATATCTTCTCATTAGTGACGCGTCTTGTTCCTGGGGCATGGGCAACCACTTAGCAACCATGCGTGTTGTCTACCCGCGTCACTAATATGCTTATTAGTGACGCGTTTCAGTTCTGAGTCACTATTGAGGTGTCTCCTTTGTGCTGTTTTGACATACTGTATAGTGCTTCTACAGTTCAGTTCATGTGCTTTTGTTTTTTGTCATCATCTCATAGGTCCTGACTTTTTCAGGTTTGATAATCCGTCCCCAAAAGAATGTCATTATGAGGTTCCTGCTGATTAAACTTTTTTAAGTTTACTTAAGTTGGTAAAAAATATTAGAAACATTTATATCTCCAAGTAAATTTATTATTAGAATACATTCATCGATTCATGAAATAATACTAATTATGAGCCATTAATATTAATACTTTCTTATAGTAATTAGTCAAAAAATAAAAATGTTTGACTTCTCAGAGAGTGGGAATGATATTTTTTTGGGATGAATGGAGTACACTCTTAGATCATATTTGGATCTCAAACATTATACAAAAATGCATCTTCTTGTGGGCTTCACTGTTTTTTGAGAATCTAAAGCCCTGTCAAAGAGGCCCAAACTAAGGATGACTCGTGCTAAGTGATGGAATTAAATCCAGATACATAAGTTCTACCGAAGCTAAAGTACACATAGTTCGGACCATATATAGTACTCTCTCTGTTCTTTTTTACACGTTACATTAGCTTGGTTCTAAATCAAACATTGGTATCTTTGACCATCCATTTCAAAAAGAAAATATAGTTTCACAATATATGAATTGTATATTACGAAAGAATTTTCCTACTGTGAATCTAAAAATATAAATCTTATGTCATGACATTTTTATTTTTTTGAAATTGATGGTCAAAGATACAAATGTTTGGTTTAAGATATAGCTAATATGGCATCCCTCCTCTTGTTTCAAATTCCTTGGATTGCCTTTTAACCAACCATATCATGCATGCACCAAGCTAGGTCTACCGGATCTGATAAAATACCGCAGCTAGCTTGCATGGAAAATTGGGCTGGGTGGCTACACATTTTCACGTTATATATATACGTGCTGCCGATTGGATATGCTCCATATCTTTCGATCCGCGTCTCGACCTATCGGTACATACAACTACATATGCATGCATGCATGCATCTATATATCTGGCCATGGCTGTAGTACAACATAGATATTTCAAAGAAGCGGCTATTGATGATCATATAATAGTACTAGTACGTATCGCTCCATTTCAAATCGTGAGTTGATTCAGTTTTTGTCTAATTTTTATCTAGTTTGTTAAAAAGTATATATCAAATAAAATGTATTATACACCATGAGTATATTGAAATATATTTCATGGTGTATCTAGCGCGAATTTTATTTTGACTTTATAGATGATCATGCATCCTTTTAAAAAAAACTGGTTAAAATTAAATAAATTTGATGAGTATGAAGCTAGCTAAAACGTAACCGAGTTAGATAAATGAAATATCAGAATAAATTCATGTATTATCAGAATATATTTCATGGTGTATCTATAGCGAATCTTGTTTGACTTCGTAGACGACAGTGCATCTTTATTTAAATTTGGTTAAAATTAAAGAATTTTTTTTACTAATAAGTAAGAAGTTCTTAAAACAACTTGAAGTTCACAATACAACACACGTGTCCACACTTAGACAACACGTGTACGGCGCGCGCGGGGCACACGCGAGCTAGAGTACGTAGGAAACATACATGCATGCACGGACACGGTCAGTCATGCATGTTAATGAACGTGCCCAGCTAATTAACAAATAGCAACGCTACAGCTAGCTAGACAAGACAAGCAAGGAGCCAAGGACCTTGTTCATGCATCCGCCATCCGCGCGTTGGCTAAAGTTACGCCACTATGCCGCGCGCCCTTTGTCTAGATTACGTGCCTTTTTTATCTCTCGTGTTTGTTTAAAAGCAGTGATCGGACAGATCGATTGGCACTAAATTTAATCACAGAGGTTCAGTGTCCCCTGCTCAGCTGACAGGCTGCAACTACAAAAGTTAACTGCCCGATCGATCTTGTCATCTTCTGCAGGCGGTCCACTCCATGCATACATGTTGTCGTTACGTGCAGCTAGCGAGTAGCGACTACTGTTACTGTTAATTAAGGTGCCGTTGGTTGGGCTATTTCAGTCGTGCTAAGACCCTGTTTGATTAGTTTTGGATTCTTAAAAAATAGTTTTTGCTTCTTAGTTTCTAAAATATAGATCCTGAGTAAAAACGGGTAAAGGTGTTTGGATCCCCTATTTATAAAAATGTGGCTTCATTTATTGTTGTATGGGTCGCACGGAACTAGCAAAAGTTAGGTATCAATAGTTTCCTGGTTTTAAGAATCTGGCAAAAACTGGTAGCAAAAAATGACCTGTTTGAATCCCACCAAAAACAAGAATTTTAAAAAAATTGACAAATTTGGAGGGATCCAAATAGGGCCTAACTAACGTGCACAGCTAATTAACAAATAGCAACCTCTAGAAATTGATTTGTCTTGGATCAATCGCCTATACGAAAATCGTACTCCAAAAATCACAAATTCAGGTTGAAAAACAGCAAAAAAAAAGGCAAAAAATAGCAAAAAAAATTATCTCAGGAGACAAGTACGTGTCCATCGGGACAAACGGGCCAAGATTGCGAGAACGAAGTGGTGGAAGCTTAGAGGGGAAGCAGCGCAAACGTTTAAGGAGAGGATGCTAGACGAGGGGCCTTGGGAAGAAGGAAAAGATGCCGATGACATGTGGCTAAAGATGGCAACATGTGTCCGGAAGGTGGCTTCGGAAGTGTTTGGCGTGAGTAGGGGAGGCAAACGGGAAGCGAAAGACACATGGTGGTGGAATAACGAGGTGCAAAGGGCTATTAGGGAGAAGAAGGAGTGTTTCAAGCGTCTCCACCATGACAAGAGTGCAGCCAACATCGAGGGCTATAAAATAGCGAAGAGGGTTGCAAAGCGAGCTGTGAGTGTAGCAAAAGGTCAGGCGTATGATAGCCTTTATCAGCGGCTAGGCACGAAGGAAGGGGAGAAGGACATTTATAGGATGGCTAGAATCCGCGAGAGGAAGACAAGAGACATCAACCAAATAAAATGCATTAAGGATGGGACAGATCGACTTCTGGTGAAGGATGAGGAGATCAAGGACAGATGGAGAGAGTACTTCGACAAGCTGTTTAATGGGGAGAATGAGGGTCCTACCCTTGAGTTGGACGACTCATTTGACGATACCAACAGACGTTTTGTGAGGAGAATTCAGGAGGCAGAGATCGGAGAGGCTTTGAAGAGGATGAAGGGAGGTAAAGCGATGGGCCCTGATGGTATCCCCATTGAGGTGTGGAGATACTTAGGCGCCAGAGCGATAGTATGGTTAACTAAGCTTTTTAACCTTATTTTTCGGTCTAACAAGATGCCTGAAGAATGGAGGACAAGTATATTAGTACATATCTTCAAGAACAAGGGAGATGTTCAAAGTTGTACTAACTACCATGGGATTAAATTGATGAGCCATACGATTAAGCTCTGGGAGAGGGTTATCGAGCATCGCCTAAGGAGAGTGACACATGTGACCCAAAATCAGTTTGGGTTCATGCCTGGTAGGTCGACCATGGAGGCGATTTTCTTATTACGACAATTGATGGAGAGATATAGGGAGCAGAAGAAGGACTTGCACATTGTCTTTATTGACCTCGAGAAGGCATATGACAAAGTACCGAGAAATGTCATGTGGTGGGCCTTGGAAAAGCACAAAGTCCTAACTAAGTATGTTACCCTTATCAAGGATATGTACAGGGATGTGGTGACGTTTGTCCGAACATGTGATGGCAACACCAGTGACTTTCCAATTAAAATAGGACTGCATCAGGGGTCAGCTTTGAGCCCTTATTTATTTGCTTTGGTGATGGATGAGGTCACAAGGGACATACAAGGTGATATCCCTTGGTGTATACTCTTTGCTGATGATGTGGTGCTAGTTGACGACAGTAGGGTAGGGGTTAATAGGAAGTTAGAACTATGGAGGCACACGTTAGAGTTGAAAGGGTTCAGACTTAGTAGGACTAAGACCGAGTATATGAGGTGCGATTTTAGCGCGACTAGGCATGAGGAGGGAGACGTTAGCCTCGATGGGCAAGTGGTGGCCAAGAAGGATACTTTTCGGTATTTAGGGTCGATGCTACAAAAGGATGGAGACATTGATGAAGATGTCAGGCATAGAATTTCAGCCGGCTGGTTGAAATGGCGTCAAGCTTCTGGCGTCTTCTGTGACAAAAGGGTGCCTCAGAAGCTGAAAGGTAAGTTCTATAGGATGGCGATTCGTCCGGCGATGTTATACGGTGCTGAGTGTTGGCCTACAAAAAGGCGACATGTCCAGCAATTGAGTGTAGCAGAGATGCGTATGTTGCGTTGGTGTTGTGGGCACACAAGGAGGGATAGAGTCCGGAATGACGATATTCGGGATAGGGTTGGGGTGGCACCAATTGAGGAGAAATTGATTCAACATCGGTTGAGATGGTTTGGACATGTCCAACGGAGGTCTCCTGAGGCGCCGGTGCGTAGTGGAGTTCTAAAGCGGACCGATAATATAAAGAGCGGTAGAGGTTGACCTAAACTAACTTGAGACGAGTCCGTTAAGAGAGATCTTAAGGAGTGGAATATCTCCAAAGATTTAGCTATGGACAGGAGCGCTTGGAGAATGGCAATCAACGTGCCTGAACCGTGACCTCTTTTTCTCTTGTGCCTTTTATGTCCCTTTATGTGTCTCTCTGTTTCTCGTCTCTTTTGGGTTTCATCTTTAGCCTACCCTAACTTGCTTGGGATAAAAGGCTATGTTGTTATTGTTGTTTGTGTACACCACTGTTAATCACAGAGGTTCCAAGAAGACCAATCACCACGCTTACACGGGACCTGTTTTGTCCCCTGCCCAGCTGGCAGCCTGCAGCTACAAAAGTGTCATCTTCTGCATGCGGTCCAGTATATGCATCTTAGTACGTGCAGCTTGTAACATCAGATGCTCTGATATACTCTCTCTCCCAGAATATCGATCGCTTTTGATTTTCATGCCGCAAGTTTGATTCAATTTATAGAAAATACGTACAATATTTGTATCTTCAAGTAAATTTATTAAAAACTAGATTCAAAGATCTTTCTAATGATACCAATTATGTACCATAAATATTAATATTTTTTAATATATATTTTGTCAAAGTTGTTTCTCGGGAAGCGAAAACGACAGATATTTTGGGACGGAGGGAGTATACTACAACTTTGTAGTTGACAAAGTTTTTATTTGAAACTTTTTAGAGTCCCAAAATTCGAATTTATGCTCTAAGATTTTGACCTACAATAATTTTGTAGTTATCAATATCATCTATAGTTTTGTTGTTAGCAATTTTTGAATTTATAGTTTTATAGTTATCAATATCATCTGTAATAAAAATCTAGTTTACTTTCTAAAAATTTATAAATAGTACATTTAAAAATATATAAAATTAGCCTAAAATTTCCTTACAATGTTACCTACTATATGTTTATGATGTATATATAGTTATTTAAAACTAATTTATTTATGTTCCTATTGCTTTATTTCTCGTACTCATACTCATTATTTATTTACAATGAATAAGGTGCAGATAACTCTAAATATAGCACCAACAGATAGATACAGTTTTAGAAGAATACTGGTACTAGCTTCATATTTTTTCTGAAGTAATTAATATAAATAAATTATAAGTTTTGTATGACCAAATTTGTCTAGTTTCGATAGTTAAAGGGTATCTATTACCAGATTCTGTAGTTCAAGATTGAAAACCGGACCGGCATGCAATTTGGAGGTTGAAAAATTATATTTACTTTTACGTGCACCATGTCGAGATCCTAAATTTGATAGCACACCTGATAGTGATGGGCCAGTGAGCACGCGTGCTAAACTAGGGACCTAACTAAAAGTTGCCCATTATTGTTTTACCACATATGGTTCCTGACCGAACGATGCTATTATATATTATGGTGCAAACTTCCTTTTCACAATAGTTAATTTGTTTGACCAAAAAATCCCACTCTAGCAGCATATGCAAGATGTAGATGGTGCAGATTCAATTTTGTACTCTCCCTAGTATGGAGTAATATATAGCTGGTTAGCAATATACAGTAGCTTAACCGTATATAGGGCGGAT
Source organism: Saccharum spontaneum (assembly GCA_022457205.1). Lineage (NCBI taxonomy): Eukaryota > Viridiplantae > Streptophyta > Magnoliopsida > Poales > Poaceae > Saccharum > Saccharum spontaneum. The sequence goes on from CM039607.1 coordinate 5,961,674, forward strand.
CTACCACCAGGGCTAGGGGGCTCGGCCCCCCTACCACAACCGCGCCCATGGAGCCCCCCTCAGCCCCCCTCCTCCCCCGGGAAATTTTAGCCATGGGAGAAGGTTAGGAGGAGCTTGAGGTTCAATACGATGGTAGGAAGAGGAGGTTTAGGCCTTAGTTTTGCTAAAACCATACCTGTCGGGAATCGATATTAGGGATACCCGGAGGAAGGGAGCCAATGGCTACAAACATTAATTCGCCCCGGATGGTTAAGGGTGTAATTACCGTCTCGTGCGACCCCTCGAGGGGGCCCGTCTCGCCCGACCCCTCGAGGGGGGCCCATCTCGCTCGACCCCTCAAGGGGGGCCCCGCCTCATTCGACCCCAAGGGCACGAACTCCGCCTCGTCCGACCCCAAGGGCATGGACTTTGCTTCGTCCAACCCCAAGGGCACAGACTCCGCCTGGCCCGACCCCAAGGGCACGGGCCCTGTCTCGTCCGACCGCGAGGGCGCGGATTCGGTCTCAGGTGGGAGTGCAGGCCCCACAGGGGCCCGCACTGTCTCCAACCACTACAGATGTGAAAGCATGAGCTCAGGGTCAAACTTCTGACGCCGGGAAAGGAGCAGGCATGCCTCAACACGACCCATGGCCACGACAAGCCAAGCTTGGGGACTCACGATACCCACAGCGTTAGGCAGACCAACACTATGCCACCTAACTCCTGTACGATTTCCATCAAGGGCGCCCGTTGCCCATGCTACCCACCGGGACAGGACAGGGTGCCATGACCGGCTGACAACGCCCGCGTGTGGCGCCAGTGGAAGATGGGGCCACAACGTGGTGCCATCCCCATCGTCATCTACGCCACGGCGTGGAGCCATCCCCATCATCATCTATAGGACCGGCGGGACCCTTGCAAGGAGGCAAAGGACGATGCGACCCCGGGAGCCCTTTTCCTCCTCGTTCTCTCTCTCTCATGTAACATGTACCTTCCCCCTTGACTATAAAAGGGGAGGCCGGACACCCCACGGGGGATGGGGGACCCGATCCAACTAAATCCAACTCCACTCCATGCGACTCTTCAGAGACTTGGGATCTCCTCCCTCTCTCGTGCCCGGTGCATCAATGGTGTGCCTGACACGGTAAAAGTGGGATTGGACGATGTGGGCAACACTGACTTGCTGGACTTGCTCAATTCATCATGTTGCCACATCAGAGCCTGTTGTCAAGTTGCTAATGACGAAAAATTGCTCTACAAGTAAGCACGCGAATATATATATATATATATATATATATATATATATATATATATATATATATATATATATATATATATATATATATATATTTTGATATAGGTAAATGATATGCCAAAGTTGCATGTGTGTAAAATAATCCTATATCAACTTTGTGTTTATCTATATTAGCTTAATAATAAAGAATAGAGTATGGAGCAGGTCTAAGAAAACATCTGACAAAAACTAATAGTAAGTTGCCGTGCATAATTAGTACATGTCCTACCAGTTTAAAACTTAGGATTCTTATCCTTTATGTGCACCAGAACCATCAAAAATTGCATCTCAGACAGTGCAGAGCTTCCTGTGTGTTCTTGCGCAATGCAGTCGCAGCTATATCAAGGTAATTAGGAAATAAGCATCTATTAGAATGAAGTCGCCTTTGACATTTTTCATTAAGAAAAAAGAAGTGTTACAACAACATATGCAAGCGTTGATCGGACAAGTAGTAATAGCAACGAATCACGCATACCCATACAAAGAGAGCTACAACGTTATTTACAAAAGAATGATTTCGCGACCGAGGAGCACTCTCACCGAAAGATCTACATGTCCAGCTTCAACGATTTTGCGACCGAGGACCACTCTCACCGGAAGATCTACACGTCTAGCTTCAGCGCCTTCCGATGGCGGCACCTTTGACATAGCCTCACAGTAACCATGACATAGACTTCTTCCTTCTTCCGACAGTTGTCGATTCGACTCCTTTCAGAGGTGCGCTTTAAAACAACCAAACAACGACATTTTTCGAGAGTTCAAGTCACACTCAACTTTATAGAACTGTATATATTATCTAGAAAATGCTCAAGCATAACAAGGCATAATAAAGTCACGTCTCACATATTACACCTAATAGTATATTGCTCATGCTAATGCTATGGTGGTGTCTAAAAATAAATATATAACTAAAATAAATAGCCTTTTCAAGCTCTTCGGGTTCCCTACGACTGGTAAAAGATCTGTACCCTTTGGATTTGAGCACTAACTACTAAAGCCCTCAATGTATAATCTTCTAGTAAAACCATAAAATTTGAGCACCAATTGGACCATATAAGATGTAAAGATATTATACATCATTACAGAAGCTCCAATATAAATATTGGTATACAATATACATTTTAAAATTATTTGAGTATACAAAGAACAAACTAATATAAAGGAAAATATTAGGAAAGAAATAAAGTGCACTCCTATGCCAGTACCTCGTGCATGCCAGTACTAACCTGCACCTGCAAAAATTGAAGGCGATAATCATTATCAGTAAATAAAATAGCAAATATGATAGACCTTAACTGCAATCTTGGAAGTAGAGGGAACCCAACACTAAAAAGGTCTTGAAGTAACGTCATAGAACTTAACTTTCGAAGCCCTGAGCAGTAGACAGCAAAGATAGATCCTTTCTTGCATGCACCTGAAAGTGGCCTAAAAATGAGCATTCAAAGATTTTGAGCACGAAAAAAAAACTAAAGCATCTATTTTTTGAGACAGGAAGTAGAATTTTCAAGTTCAATCCAGCTAATCGATACAAATTTGTGTACCTACATTTCAGCACAGGTTATTTCTATAACAAAGATGCAGAAATATAGTTGCTCAATAAGGACCTTTTTCCATAAGATATGCTGAAGCCACTGATCGCTGGCAGAAGCACCTAAGGAGCAACGTAAATTGAATATACACTAACTTCGTTAGTCACCCATTATCCATGGTATTTGAGACTCCTAGTTAACTGCAAGATTAACAACAAAAAAAAAATCTCAAACAAAGATTCTAGCATAGGAAAATTTATTTTAGTTAGATGGATCATTCTCTCGTGCTAACGCTACAGTGACATCTAGAAAAAAAATCATAAAACCAAACCGGTAAACATCAATTATGCATCCAAAAATAATGACACGCATGCTGAAAACATGGCAGTTTCTCCAACTCACAGTTTATGTATATTACATACAAGTAACTATTGATTCAGAGGCTGAGATTTTACTTACTCTGCTACTGGCTGACATTTTTCTCTATTTAGTTTTCTTTTTCGTTCCTATGATTTCCACGGTGTTCAGTTCTTCATATTCATGTACAGCTTCTCCTTTTCTCCCTCCACTTCGGCAAACTGCACACTGAGTTCTGAGTTCTGAGTTCTTGAGTACCTTGCTACCTGCCTTCTCTTCAGCTTGATCATGCTGCTTCATCATTGTGCTGCTTCGTCATTGATCTAACAAGAAAACAAAGAAATTTAATTGATTTGATTTACTAAAACCTAAACGTGTTGTATTTGCTGAAAACTTTAAATTGGAACACAACAACGAGCCACTCTCACACAACGAGCCTGAATACAGTGATGGCGCATGGAGCCCGGGTCGTGCTCCCGCGGCTCATGGGCGGACGAGGTCGAGGCCGCGGAGGACTCCCTCGACGCGGGCGGACCTTTTCCCTTTGAGCTCCCGCCGCTAGCCGCCGCCACCCACGCCGCTTTGGTGCTCCAGGCGAGCAGCCTTCACCCCGATGCTGAGCCGTTCGTCGGCTCTCCGGGTGGCTCCGACGCGCGGCTGCGTTTCTCTGACTCCGAAGCGTCCTTCAGCGGCACCGAGGAGCCCCCGCCCTCCGCCAGCGGCAAGGGGCCTGCGCGCCCCAGGAGGCAGCGTCGTCGTCGTCGCCGACGCCCGCACAGAGGCGAGTTCATGGGTGACGCGCGGCGCTCTCCGCGCCCCTCACCTCCTGCACAGCACCGTCTCGCGTCCATTGTCGTCCACCCCACGCGGATGTCGGTGGAGCCGGATGCCGAGGGGTTCCGTGCCGTGCAGAGTCGCAGGCGGTGGCGTCGGGCTGCTGAGCCTCGCAAGCCTGTGCCGTCCTACTTGGTCGGGAAATGTTTCAACTGTCTTGCCAGTGACCACGTCAAGGCGGACTGCACGCACCCGCCGAGGTGCTTCAGTTGCCTGGAGGAGGGCCACCAGGCCCGCGACTGCCCTCGCCACGGGCGGAGCTACGTGGAGGCGAACCTGGGCGGTTGCCCCCCCTGCTCTCTGCCATCACCAGTACATCAGCTTGCTTTTTGTAGTTTGTGCATGTATGTTTGCTCTCAGCCGAAGACCACAAATGCAGAGTCGGATGTCATCAGTCATCAGCAGTGCACGAGAGGTCACATGCTTGCTGGCTTGTGGCTGTGGCTGCACTCGCTGCTTATTTTATTCATATACATGTCACGAAGCAAGCTTACATGCAGCTTCTGTAATACACGTGTACTCGCTAGGAGCCGTAGCTGTTAGAACGAGTTTTTTCGTCAGTAACTCAGGCTTTCACAACTAAATAATCGCCCCCCCTTCATTTTGTACCAAGCTCCGCCACTGGCCCTCGCCCCCTCGCGGCCGGGCGCGGTGGCGCCAAGCGGAGGCGTTCGCCTGGTCGCTTCACTTCCCGGCGCTGGGACGCGCGCAGGCGCCGGTCATCTCCATGCCGCGGCCGCTTACCCGCGGATACGGCGCGTTCCGCATCGACGGCCAGATCTCCGTCGGTCCCTCCGGTCTGCGCCCCTCCCACCCCCGAGCCCGCAGTCTCCGAGCCTGCTGCCCCAACTGCCGACGCGCCTGCAATGGCGGCGGGGTCCGGCGACGCCTCTGGAGCTGGCCTTGCCATTGCGTCGGCCGCGGCTGTGGGCGTTGGTGCGGCCAGCGACGGCCCCTCGGAGCCTGCCGTCCGCCGTCACGGGTTCCCACGCTCCCTTCTTCGGCGCGTCGAGGAGCCCCCAGCGTCGCCCAGGACGCGGGCCAGGAACCGCCTGCTTGGCCTCGTCGTCGTGCCGCGCACCCCGTCCATCCAGGCGGCGGAGGACGCGCTGTCCCTCGCCTTACTCGCGCTAGTCCTCGGGACACGACCGGCGACTACCCCGGCCATGATGCTGCAGTACCTTCAGGACTTCTACAACGTCGATGGCGACTCGGTGACTGTCCGCCGCACGAGGCCCGATGACTTCATCGTGCGTTTCACTCGACGGGAGAACCTTGAGCACGTCCTCAGCTCACCGCCGCCGGTGGGGGCTCCTTTCGCCCTGCGGTGGAGACGCTGGAGCCGGCTCATCATGGGGTCATCGGGAGCGTTCTGGTACAGGGTCCTCGTCGCCATGAAGGGCCTTCCGTCGCACGCTCTCTCTACGGAGGTGGCGCAGGCGATCCTGGCCTCGTCGGGCGCCAAGGCTGAGATCGCGACGCCTGAGGCCGTCAACGACCCTGACGACGAGCGTGAGCTTTTCGTGGTGGCATGGTGCGCCCACCCGGACCTCGTCCCCGATGAGGTTGTCATGGCGATCCCTGAGCCGAAGGAGGAGCACGATGGCGGCCCTCTGCTCTTCCTTCGCTCATGGGAGGTCCCGGCGTTGAGGTATCTCGTCCGCTTGCGCCTCATAGAGTTTCAGGACTGGCACACACTGCCGCCTTCCTCCGATGACGGCTACGGGGGCCGGCGTGACTCCGACAGTGACGGCGGTGACAGTAACTATAATGGTTACTGGCCGGGCTGCAACGGCTCCGGTGGCGGCGGACGGCGGCCGCTGACGACACGGTTCGACAACTATGGCGACCCCAGGCTTGGTCCGGGGTCTGGGCCCGCCTCCTTGCCACGTCAGCACGACACCCTCATCCTAGTGGGCGATTTCTTCTGCCCAGTCACGTCGTCGGGTGGCTCCATACCCTGCTCCCCGAGTCGTAGCAAGATTCCCGCCGGGGGGCAGCACATGTCGTCCAGCAGCTGGCCCTGGAAGTTGATCCCCTCGATGTGGTCCACGGCTCAGGCTATCCGCACCGCACCACTCTCTAAACACATCTTTAAAGGAATATTCTGTCCTAGTCATCTAGGATTTTCACCTCTATATCAACTCCTCTCGCACCCATATTTACTCTATATCATACTCTATATCAACGACCATTTCATATCCTCTCTCCTCTCTCTCTTTCTCTCTCCTCCCTCCTCTCTCCTCTCTCTTTTTCTCTCTCCTCCTTCTCTTTTACAGGCGCACACAGACAAACTCTACCGTGGGGGGTTACTGTAGCAAACGCTACTGTAGCATGCGCTTTAGCGTTCACCGGTGCAGCGCGTGGTTCGCTTTATTTAGCGTTCAGTCTCCTTTACCGAACACCGGTGCGCACAGCCTCACACTCTCCTGTCATGTTGTTGGAGGAAGACCCCATGTGCACTGAGGCCTGTCTCTGCGCCACGCCGAAAGCTGCTGCTTCTGCGGTTGACGCCTCGGGTCCACTCCATCGACCGAGTACCGAGGCGCGCCCATACCCCTGAGAGCCGAGGCCGCGGCGTGCTCAGGATGTTCATTGATGATGATCACTCCCGGCCACTGGGCCACCAAGCCCGTTGCCACGCCAAGGAAGACGGGCCGGCATTTCTGTTCGAGCCTAGCATGGCGCACATCACGGGCCCGGATACAGTTCCGCTCGACCTCGAGTGCCTAGCCGGCCCAACTGCGGCACCCAGTCTCGTAGTGTCGCCACCGGGCCGCCATGACTCTGAGACACCGCCACCGCAGCAAGGACTCGACGTCGAGCATGCCCTCGACGCGCAGGTGAACGGCGTAGCGCGCCAGGACGCCCCCCGGAGGCGATCACGGCTGAGAGCTTCATCAACCTGTTCAAGAAGCCGCTGCAGCAGCCTGTACTCCTCTCCACTCCGCTTCTGCGCAAGACCAAGGCCGTCCACGAAGACGACGAGTGGATCCCGAAGCGTAGCGCACGGCTCGCCGCCAAGAGCAAGTTCAGGGCCGACAAGCCTGAGGCGCAGGCCAGGAAAGTGATGATGAAGAGGCTTGGCCTCGAGATTGAGATGGAGATCCCGGACGAGGCATCTTTCGACGAGTTCCACAAGGCGTTTAGGCAACCTGTCTCGCCGTCAACACGCGAGGCCATGCAGGTCCTATTCCCAGGCTGGAAGCAGCGCGCACTCGGTGCCGTTCGCGCCGCCTGAGGATGCCCATCTACCTGTCGCGCCAATGTATCCATGATAGAACAAAACCTATTCGTCGGATGTGTGTTCGCCATGGAGGTCTGGTTCAAGCTCCTGGAGCCGCTGGGTCTGTCCGCCGTGGTGCCTGCGAGCGACTGCGACCTTGCTTAGTGGTGGCTCCAACAACGGAAGCGCATCGACCGCGGGTCAAAGCCTATGTTCGACTCCCTTCCGCCCCTTAGTGGAACGCAAGAGTGTTCGGGCGGCCGGCATCGTCGGTGGCGGACGTCGTGCATGCTGCACTCAAGGAGGGAGAAGACTGGGTGCTGGCGGGTTTTGCACTGATAGCTGCCGTGCATCTACCTTGGTCGCAACATTTGTCTGCTATGTAATCTATCGCTTATGATCCAGTAGATTGGTAGGTTCCCTCGCCGTGTTCGTCCGAGGCTGCTCGCCTTGTCCGGCCGCTTTCGTGGTTGGTTGTGTAAGCTTGACATTCTCTTCCTCTTAATGAAATACGGGCACACAACCCGGTCGTGAAAAAAAAACTTTAAATTGAATCTGCTGGATGTGGTAGTTTCACCGTTTTAGCAGGTGACACTGGTAGCTGCTGGCCTGGCCAGCTTCTACTATGTTAATTTAGTGGGACTGAAACCTGTACTCCACAAAAGCTTAAAGCTGTGGGTTAGCTTCTTTTGTGAAGAAAGTCTAATACCTTGTCGAAGAAGAGAAGGTTCCAAAAGAATAATCAAGCAAAGGTTCAGAAACATAGATATCAACAAGCTTACCATTTTTTCAAGGAAACATAATATTTCTAAGTGTCATAGTTGAATGTTTAGCATGGCTATAATCCATTGCTTTGAAAGAAAGATCTCCAGGTAAGAATAGGCACGTATCAGGCATGAAAATAAAATGAGACAGACCGACAGTGCGTATGGTGTGCATTAGTAACCTCTGGAAAAGGGTGTATGTTTTCTTCTTTGCTTGGAGATCAAATGTAGTTATCAGGGTGACATATACACCCTAGTAGCAGAGTAAGGCACATCATGCCATCTCCGCTCAAAAAATGAAATTTAAATTACTTTGATGAGGTAGTTCATTCATATTGAACTGAGAAAATCCTTCCTGCACGCACATATAGCTGAGGTAAAATCATACAACTGCTACAGAGCAGCTTAGGTGGGGTGAAGTTAGGCTTACAAGACGCCGCTGGGGAATGAGCAGGATGGCCGCACGCTCCATCTCTGACATATGTATCAGATGCAAAAAGGTCTCAATTTTTTTTAAAAAAATGACACTATAATATAATGCGTAGTAGTCATCATGAAATTAGTCAATAATTGGACATGTGTTTCTAAACCCTGCACATAGTTTGGCATCTCAATATCCAATTGCTTATAGCATCAGTAGGCGCATAAAACATAAAACCAAGGCACAACAAATTACCTTGATGGCTATTATGGCATGATCAAGAAGCGGCAGAAGGTTGGGACTTAGTTGGGACTTGGGGTGATTGAACAACGACGACACACAGATCTCCTCCTTCACCAGATTCCAACTACTCCTTGCTCTGTATCAGCACCTTTTTGTACGTTCCATCTTCTGAAGATAATACGAACAGAAACATATTCAGTTTGGTATTAAGAGACATGGAACTGAGGAACTTCCACTCATTTAGTGACAACATCTTCTAATAGCAGTGGAAAGACCTTCCAGATACATTAGCCATATCAAATTATCAAGTTATGGGAAATTTGCGAACTATAAAACCACGGGCAAATCCTATTTTCCTCCACAGGCAAACCCCAGCGCACCATATCAAGAGCTCGCGAGGGGGGGTGGGTGACCTGAGACGTGGGCGGTGTCACGCCTGGCGATCACGGCATCTGAGGCGAGCTGGTGACCTGGTGCTCTTTGACGAGGTAGACAAAGCCGAAGCCGACCTCTCCGATCTGGTGGAGGACGTGGAAGGCGCTCGTTGATCCAGACGTCGCCGCCGCCAGTGGCTGTGTTGTAGAGCGAGCCCAGAGATGGAGCAGCCCATCCTCGGCTCCCTTCCTCTTTGGCTCCCCACCGCCGGCGAACTCCGACACCACACGCCCCTGACACCAGACTCATGATGTGGTTGGTCTGGTGTGTTCGCATGAGGAAGGCCTGACCAGAGACGTGCGCGGACGGGAGCGGGTTTGCTCTTCCCGCGCTGCCCAGCAAGCCACATGGAGAGGCGGCGGCGCTTGCGGCCCCAGCAGGAGGGCGCAGAGGTGGCGTCGTGTGCGTCCCCGACGAGGGCGTCACTGCGCCACATGGGGAGCCCTGCCGTGACGGCGCTAGCGACGCAAGCACCGGCCGGCCTACAGAAGGCGCAGATCCCCATCCACTGCAGCTCGGGCTGGCCGCGCTTGGCGACGACGGAGAGGCATGCAGCGTGGCGGCGACGGCGGCCAGCAGCACGTATGTCAGCGCCTGGTCGCACGAGAAGACCCACCAGGCCAGTAGGGGCCTCCGCCGGACATGGCTAAGGCGACGCAACAGCGCGCAGCCTGCAGCAGGCTGTACACGTACGGAAGGATGCATGGCCATGGACCACCGAGTGCATGGATAGCGCCAGCTAACCATCGTGGCCAACAACCAAGACGTCGTCATGTGGAGCAGTGGCGACGTCCGTAGCACTGGACTCCGTGTGTGATTGATTCATCCGATCCCGCTCGGCCCGCAGACCGCCATGGTCTGCCACCATGACCTGCCGCTGGAGTTCGCAGACTGCCATGGCCCGCCGCCGGAGCTTGCAGGACTTCCAACGGAACTTGGAGGAATCCCGCCTGGCCCCCGCCTCTGCGCCCCGCCGGCCATGGCCGCGTGCACCTCCCCCGCGTGCCACGCTACTGCGTTGCAGTAGCCTCCAGCCGAGAGCCCTCGAGCGCCCAGCCCGAGGTCGCCGAGGCCCGCCTCCGAGGCTGCGCAAGGTGACGCCGTCGCCGACGGCATGCTGCACGGCGGTGCCCACGATGAAGGAGCTGCATGCGAACCGCGAGTAGCAAAACCACTCCGTTGGCGGTGTCTTTGGCGGGGTGCAGGCTCATCGTCGTGGAAGTCGCTGTCTCCAGGCAGGTGCAAATACGGAACCGTATCTTCTGTCCATATGTTCACCACGCCATCTGCATGCAGAAATTAAAGTGACGTGATTAGAGGACTTTAAGCCACGTAATTAGGGGATCGGTTGATTGGATCCGACTGAGCCACAGGTGTGGGTCTGGTCAATATGAGCGGTGTGGAAGGCTCGAGTCGGACATGTAGGTTGGATCTGGCTACAAAATAAAATTATTCCGTAGCCGGCTACAGTGTATATATATATATATATATATATATATATATATATATATATATATATATATATATATATATATATATATATATATATATATATATATATATATATATATATATATATATATATCTATATATATATATAGCTGGCTATAGAATAACTTATTTTGTAGCCACTTTGAGTTACGATAATTACTATGTTAATTTACGAGATTATAGTAACTTCTTACTAAGTGGTTTACTATAACGTTACGGTAAATAGTGCCTATTCTAGCACAGCCCGCGCAGCCACGAGCGCGCAGAGCCGCGGCCGGCAAACATCTCGTCGAGGGCGATGATGATCCCCATGGCGAGCGGCGCGCCGAGGCGGGGACTGACCACGAGCCTGAACAAGTCGTCCCCCACTGCCTCCTTATGTTGCACCTCGGCCATGACGTCACCGCACGCGTCACGCATGGCCGGCGTAGGCTCGCCGGCCGTAGGAGCCCTCGACCACGAACGCCTCACCGCCACCGGCGCCCGAGGATACTGAGCCATGAAGTAAAACATAGTGGCTTCACTAGCTCCTAGCCCATTTTGAGAGGACAGATAAAAAAACTTCTCGGTATTTTTAGCCTTTGACTAGTAATTCGCGTATCATACGCAGCAGATCAGGGGGGTAATACAAGGGACACGAATTTAAACTGGTTCAAATACGGAGTACCCTATGTATAGTGTCAGAGAGCTCGGGTGTTGTGCGTTGGGCATTGGGAGAGTGCTGGTATTTGTGTGTGCAATGGCTATGAACCCTATGCTTATCAGGGTTACTGTAACACCCCGTGTCGAAAATTTGCTTATATGGTTCCGGCTGAGCCAAGGGCACCCATGAGTGCGGCCCGTGCTAGTGGTGCTCTCGCGTCGCTGCTTGCAACCGCTCGCCGTGGGTCCCACCCCCAGGCCAGAATCAACAGGCCCGGGTCTTCCCTCCCAGATGTTGTAAATGTATGTTTCAAGTGTTTTAGATGTTTCAGAGCTATGTTGCAAGTGTTTTATATAGATGTTGCAAAAAATATATCGGGATGTTCAATATATTGCAAGTGTTTCAGAGGCATATTACAAGCATTTGTTCAAAATGTTTCATCTGTTTCAAAATATGCTGCAAGAGTTTTTATCTGAATATTACACATGTTTCACACATATGTGCAATAGTATGTTCGAAATGTTTCAGTCTTATGTTGCAATAAGTGTTTTCATGTTGCAAGTTGCAAGTGATCTGGATGTTGCACATGTTTCACATACATGTTGCAACTGTATTTTCTAAATGTTTCATCTGCTTCAGACTTATGTTGCATCCAAGTCTTTCATGTTTCAGAGATACATAGTCATTGGGGCGCCAGGGATGGGGCGTGGCGAGCTGTGGGCTGGCGGTCGGGATGTGCAGCACACCTAGGATCCTGAGGACGGGGCACGCTCTCGTCCTCATGCCGGCTCTCGGGTCCCACCCGCGCAGAGAGAGAGGATAGGGGCCTGGGAAAGGAGCTATGGGCGCAGCGTTTTCCATGGGTGCATGTAACGGAGGTGGCACGGGCGTCCGAACACACGCTTCTGTCCGGACGTCCGGGTGCTTGTATCTCCCATAAGTTAATAACAATATTTTCAGTTAATCTTTTTTAAGTAGGACAAGCTAAAATAAATTGTATTTAAGTTGGTCTTAGTCCACAAAAAAATTGATTTTTAAGCATATTTTTATTTATATATTTTTTATAAGAATATTATTTTTTTAAATAGGAATCTAGCCATTTAGCCAAACGATCTCACGAAGTGATTTTGATTCATCATTTGAAACGTTTCTTGAAAGATCCGAAATGTTTCTGCGAGAATCTGAATCTCTACCAAACACACCTTTAGTACAATTTGTTTGTGATCGTTTGAAATTTGAAACGTCCTTACTCGCATCTGCTTAAGGCCTTTTGTAATATTTTTCGGGATGTCCTCTTACTAATTCATCCCATCTATATTTTTGAGGATATTAATGAGAAACCACAACCACATCAAGAGGACTCTTGAATCGTGTAAGTGCATAGTAAATTAGTAAGTATATCATCGTTAACATGTATGTAGTATATCATCACAATAATATAAATACGAAAATTGACTATGCGATGTGTAGTGCTAACCATGCATATCCGTGCTACATCTTTCACTTTCCACAGGTTCATGAAGTTGAACGCCAAATACCTTGTCAACTTCCTGATCGTGATAAATTGCTCTACATGTAAGCGCGCGAATATATGTAGCATATAGTTATAGATCGATAGAGAATTTGTCTATTTTTGTACGTATATATATACCGGATCGTGATAAATTGCTCTACATGTAAGCGCGCGAATATATGTAGCATATAGTTATAGATCGATAGAGAATTTGTCTATTTTTGTACGTATATATATACCGGATGAATCTAATACGGCATACCTTGGGTTGGCCCAGTTGCAGCCTGCATTATAAAATCTGCATGACGCTGACAACTGGGGCCGGAGCTTCCTCGTCTGTGTGTTACTATGTGTAGAGGTCTGGTCTAAGAATTTTTTTTAAAAATAATATTTTTGTCTGTGTGTTACTATGTGTAGAGGTCTGGTCTAAGAATTTTTTTAAAAATAATATTTTTTGATGAATAATTGCTAACATAGCACCTGAATTGTGAGAATTGCACCTGTCGGCTCCTGGAAAGCCGATTGGATCCCTATCGGCAACTCGACGGCCGACAGGATCCTCTGCCCTTATCGGGCCGATTGGCCTCTCGGCCCGTGGAGAGCCGAGCCGCGCTGCGCAGCCACAAGCGCGCCGAGCCGCGGGCGCCGAACATCTCGTCGAGGGCGATGACGAGCCTCGGCCACGACGTCGCCGCGCACGTCGCACACGGCGCAGGCTCGGCGGCCTTGGATCTCTCGACCACGAACGCCTCACCATCGCCAGCAGAGGAGGGCGCGGAGACCGACGTGGCGCTGGACGGAGAGGATCAGAGGAGAGGTGGCCTGCTGCGGTTGCTGGCTGCGTCGGCGCCGTCGTAGATGAGCCAGCACTCTGGCAGGCTGAGCCTCTTGCGGCGGACGGTGAGGAGCGGCGGCCCCGCGGCGTCCATGAGCACGACCTCGGCGTGGCGCCTGCGGGAGGCGGCGTAGCAGTCGACGCGGAAGGCGAGATCGCCCCTGGCATCGTAGACGGTGAAGCCGTCGCAGTTGAAGAGCAGCGACTTGCGCCACACCGACAGCACCGTCGGCGGCTCTGCCGCGACGGCGGCGTTGGGGTGCACCTTGGCCATTACTACTATTGCTCTCCTCTGTTTCTGCATGGACCTCCTAGTCGTCCTAGCCTGTGTGCTGCTTCTGCTTGCTTGGTTGGAGGTGCAGACGTGGGGGAATTCGTCCTCTGGCTACTCTGCTCCTGGGCGGGTGCCAGTGTGCCACTACCAGAACATATCGAGCTACAAATATACTATTACCCGATTGAGTAGTAGTAGCTGGTAATTCTTAGGCATTCAGCTAGCATTTGGGTGGAAGAAGAATAGATTCTTGGACACCCCGCACCGCATACCGACTTGTTAATATAATGCTCCACTTTTGTTTCGTCACTTCACTCATCATGCACTCAGCATACATACAAAGTTATTCTCAACTGATAATGGTACGGTGGGCAAAAATAAAGCAATAATTCAACAAAGGAAGCTATGACATAACCGAAATAGCGTTGTGGGGGGATCGAGTAAAGCTGTTTCATTCCGTATCAATTACAGGGTCATCAGGCGCCCCATGTTGTGCTTGTTCCAGTTCAGTTAGATCTATCCTTTTTGCTTTTTGTGATCTCATTAGATCATGAACCTTTAGGTTTGATAAGGATTTGGGATTCGGGCTTAAGATTGTCACGGTCACAAATGGGTTTGTGACATGTAAGACAGGATGCTAAGAAATTAAGACCCATCATACTTGTGGTAGTCAGCATTTGTGTAAGAAACTATGCCACGGCTAAAGAAGTGCTGTGTGGATGGACGACAGGGCTTCTGTTGGCAGAGGGCCTGCTCCGGCTCCCTCTCTTGTGTGTGTGGTCTCCGGTGACCGACAAGGTGGCAACTGTGTGGCGGGCCAGGTACTCGCCAGGGATGGTAGATCATATGAATTGGCTTTGGATCCATTTGTTTTGGGTACAATGGCTGTGGCATCGTTGAAGAATGTTGCGGTGGCAGCATTGGAGGACAAGGAGGTGTGGAGATCACATGACGGCCCGGTGATGCCGCTGGTGGCCACACACGCAAGTGGTGGTGCCATCGACAAATTTGAACTAGGTAGGCATCCACATGTTATTATCGCGTGCGCTTAATTTGTTAGGATGGCTGCTAGTAGCAAACCATTGAGGCTGGCTCTGCATGCATATGGAAACGGCAAATGCAGTGAGGAACTACATCAAAAGATGGTGCTTGCAACAATGCCGGCATGGGACTACAAGGCTTGCAGCAGACTATGATGACTACGTGGCTAGGGTTATCCCGATGAGGAACATCGTCAAAAGACGCCACAAGAATCAGCATCGAAAGCGCTGATGCGGAGGTCAAGGCTGTGTGCTTGATTCAAGGGTTTGTTGGTGGTTTGGATGTTGGAAGACATCTTTGAATGGTGGGGACATAGGAAGTAAAACCTATCAGGTATTACTGGGGACCTATCTTTATCTTAAAAAAATTATTGGCGACCTATATTGAGTCTTATTGGTACTGTTTTATTTATTAGTCAGCGATTTCTTCCTTTGTACTTAAACTAGATACGGAGGAGGAACTATGTATGGAGTATTTTTCAAATCTAACCTTGATCACGAGTGGAACTAATGGATCCATCGACGCAACATGCTGTACATGCAAAAAAAAATTATGCTTAATTACTTTGGCTTTAATTTGGCTACCTAAGGCCATCCGCAATGTTGTTTTGGAATGAAGCTATAAAAGGACATAGAGTTTAATTATCACTTCACACGTTGTAAATAGTAATATCAGAGCTAGCAAAACTAGAAGCGGCGAAGGTTCTTGGGCCAATGCCTATGCAGTGGAGAGAGAAGTAGAACCGGCCGGGATGTACGTGAAGAAAAGCATGCGACAACTTTTTTGGTAGATTGAAGAGCATGCAGCAGCCTTTGGGTGATGCTAGCTAGCACATACTGACATATACTGTGATCTTTGATGCAAGATGCCGACTTCGTCTTTGTGAGACATGTTTTTTTACACGTACTACACGCTGTGTAGGGCCTAATAAAAGGCATATATGTATGCGATATTAAGATCAAGTGTTGTATGTCCGTGATGGGTGGGTTATCTCCGCGCCTCCTCGTCCGGCACATGTACCGGTGAATAATGGAAACACGCATATCCTAATTTTTGCGTGAAAACTGAAAATAAAAAGGCTAGAGCATGCATGCATGCATACCGGAGATGGATGTACAAGAAGTTCCCCTCCTCTAATAATAATTGAAGCCATGCTTAGAAGTTGTTGCAATTAATTACACCAAAAGAAAAGGGTGTGATGAGTACCACACACATGTAACTTGAGATCCATGCATCGTCGATGAATGGATTTATGGATGGACACGGCCGGCCAGCACCCGATCAGATAGAATACAATAAGACCAGCAGGAGTTTCCTGACTCTGTTTCCGAGACTTCCTGATGTTAGAAACAATGTAAACAAGTGTCATCTTTATGAAACTCATTTCATCTCTCTTTTCATTTAAGGCCTTGTTTAGTTCCAGAAAATTTTGCAAATTTTTTTGAAATTTTCCATCACATCGAATCTTTGACACATGCATGAAGCATTAAATATAGATAAAAAATAAAACTAATTACATAGTTTAGCCGTAATTCACGAGACGAATCATTTAACCCTAATTAGTCCATGATTGGACACTAATTGCCAAATAACAACGAAAAGTCATACAGTAGCATTTTGCAAACATTTTCACCATCTAAACACAGCCTAGGATATACGTTCCAATCAACAGTAACTCAGCAAGATAAGCGATCGAGTAAAAATATCCGTCTCTAGAATGACCCATTAATGGCAAGTGGTCGCTGGACTCGCGACTCACCTTGCGCTGCCCCCCCCCCCCCCACAACTCCCCCGTCTTCCACCACCGTTGGTCCCCCTCCCTTCTCCTCTGGCAAGGCTGGAGGGAGTTGAAAGGTCTTGATGGCTAGAGGGGGGTGAATAGCCTTATAAAAATTTCTACAAGGACAAGCTAAACAAGTTTATCAAAATAACAAATAGCGAGATGCGTGTTTTGCTTAGCCTACGGGGTGTTTGCAAGCCACCTATCCAAAACACAATTCTAGTATATTTGCACTCAACCGCACAAGTCAAACCGAGAAGGAAACTACAACTAGCAAGCTACACAAAAGAGCTACTCTAGCAAAGTAACTAAGAAATTAATACAGAAGAGAGTTAGAAGGATATCACCGAGGGGCGAAGTATTGAGCCAACCAAACAATATGATCAAGAGATGAATTCCACAATATACAACCACCGGGATCGATCAAACACAATAAGAATGATGACACAAAGATTTATCCCGAGGTTCACGTGCTTGCCGGCACGCTAGTCCCCGTTGTGTCCCTCTTCACCACGTGGTTCGGTGGCTAATCGGTCTCACACCGAGCCTCTCAAAAGGCGCCGCAAGAACCTACCAAATGGCAAAAGGTTGCAATGACACGAGCAATTTACTAATGTTGCCTTTGGCGCTTCGTCGAGGTAGGCACAAACCCCTCACAATCACCGGAGGTGGCCAAGAACAATCACCAACTCTTGCCAACGCCTCCAAGCTGCTCCAAGCCGTCTAGGTGGCGGCAACCACCAAGAGAAACAAGAATCCCGCAGCAAATCAACCACCAAGTGCCAACTAGATGCTATCTCACAATGCAAATGCACTTGGATCACTCAATCTCACTTCGAATATGCAAAGAAGCAAGAGAGATGAGTGGGAGGGGAGTTGCTTAGCTCAAAGTGCTCACAAGTATGTCAAATGTCCAAGAGAGGGAGCTTTGAGCCGGCCAACGAGTATATATAGACGTACCCCTTCGAATATAGCCGTTAGGAACTTAAACAGCCGCAGTCGCGCTGACCGGACGCGCTGGTCGCGTGGACCGGACGCGCCGATCGCGCAACGGCTCTTTTTCGAAACACCGACCGGACGCGCTGGTCGCAACGACCGGACGCGCTGGTCACGACCGGACGCGCCGGTCCCGTGACTGACCGGACGCGCTGGTCAACCCTGAGCCGCGCACAATGAAACATCGACCGGATGCGCTGGAGAACTGACCGGACGCCACAGTGTCAGCGTCCGGTTGGAGTCCAGTAAGCTCCCTGATCGACCGGACGCGTCCGGTCGACTGTGACCGGACGCGTTGCGCGTCCGATCAACCAACTGAAAAACGCGCAGACGCTGAACGCTGACTGGACGCGTCCAGTCAAACAGTGACCGCGTTCGATCCAGCGTCCGGTCACCACTGTGACCTCCGTTCGCCTCCGTTTCTTTTTCCGACTTTCGGCGTAGTGGAAAATAGGCGTTTCAACTTCTCGAAAACGCCCGGCGTAGGGAGAGAGGACCCCAAACCCTCTCTACCGCTCAAACTCCACCGCCTTTGCAAACGTGCTAACATCACCAAGTGACCATCACTATGTGCATGTGTGTTAGCATTTTCACAATCATTTTTCGAGGCGTTATTAGTTCTATCCAAATGCATACGATATGAAATGCACACCTAGAAGCACTTAGGAGTTCAATAGCCGCGTCATTCCCCTCTTTATAGTACGGCTATCTATCCTATAATGTAACCACACCCACTAGGTGTCTTGGTTACTAAAACACAACCCTTAAGCATATACCTTTGCCTTGATCACATAGGGTTGCGTCCAAATCCAAGTGTGGCCACTCATGATCACCATATCCATCTTGCCACCAACCTTGGAATGTACTAATCCTCATATGCTACATACAACTTAGGCATAGGATTAGTACTTAGGCATTGTCACTAATTACCAACACCAAACATAGGACTTTCAGGAGTGGGGATCCATCATTTTTTAATAAGTTTTTAGTAGACAGAGTCCTTAGGGTTAGGGTTTCTCCATGCCAAATTTCTTGATAATGGAGATTTATCTCCTCCTCCTTCTCCTCCTCCTCTCCGACAATGGCGCGAGGATAGGGTGGAATTGTTTTCTCCATGGCGGCGCTTTTGAAGATGAGGGCAACAACTATGGCATCAACAACTTCATTGGCACGACGACATCGAGACTTTTCTTTCTGGACGGTGATATCAAAGCAGAGATGATGTCACCGCCATGGAATAATTTTCTTCGGTCTCTTCTCCATTTTGTTGTGGTTAGATCTGACCATGATGAAGGACTAGGGAGAATAAGTTTTAGATCAGGCTTCCTCATTCTTCCGTGGCAGAAAGAAGGAGGAAGACACAAGAAAGAAGAAATTTCTCAACTCTGCCTGCAGGAATGTTAGCTGTCGTTCGTTGGACATTTGTTCTTAGGTTATTTGCCGAGTGTTTGCCTGTGCGGTCATCAAAACGAAGCGTCATACATGTTTTGGTTTGAGATCTGGAGCTATTTACAGTGTGGGTATAATTTAGATAAAAATCAGTTTCTGAATGCTTATAATGTGTTGATGTACCCAGCTTTTATCTAATACAATTCTTCTTTCGTAAAAAAAAAAAGAATGACAAGTTAACACAAACCATTTCGTAAAGGTGCTGAGGGTGTGGAAATGGTTTTTGGCTGCTTCTGTTATTTGGAATTTCTCGTGTATTTCTCCGTGGTTAAGCTAAGATATTTTGCTGAGAAAAATATTTTTTTATAGTTTGCACGACAGGTTGCATGGTGGTCCACGCTACAGTCTGCAAGGATTTGTCTTGGTTTCTATGCTTCATTTTATATTTTGCCAATTTTCAAATTTTAGGAGACCATATATACTATTCTAAGCAGGGGACAAAAAAGTAGAGCATGATTTTAGGGAAAATATGAAAGCTACTTCATATTTTTATAAAAAATACCTAGTCTAGTTCCTGATTCATCATAAAATTGCTACATGTAAGCACGCAAAATATATATACGGAGGCACCGTTGCCCGAACGTTCGGCCCTAATAGCACGTCCGGGCGCAGCTCCCACACCTGCGCTCGACGCACGCGTAGCTCTCTTCGCCCTGCGCCAAATCCCGCTACGGAGACAGCGTTCGTCCATCTGGAGCTCCACGCCTGCAACCGACGCCCGCATCGCATCTCGCTCCCCACGCCTGCTCGCATCACGCGCCCGCATGTGGAACCACGCCCCCACGCACGCCCGCCCATGAACCACGGCGGCGCCCCCGCAGCAGCACCAGGCCTATCGCGCCCATTCCGCGCCCGCATGTGAACCACGGCGGTGCCCCAGCTGCAGCACCAAGCGGTTGCAATAGGCCACTATTCGCTAGCCACTGACATGCATTGCAACATAGGTAACACCCCGATCTAATTTTGAAACATAAAGATGAAACATTTGCAAGATATAACTAAAACAGATAAAACATTTGAAACATACTCTTGAAACATGAGTGAGCCATAGCAACATATGCAATATTCAGATCCACTTTTGCAACATAAATATGAAACATCTGAACACATGAAAACAAACACTCGAAACATGTGTGTGGAGCCATAGCAACATATGCAACATCCAGATGAATACACTTGAACATACGTCCGAAACAACTGAAACACTTTGAACATATGCTTGAAACATGCGTATATTGTCATTGCAATAGATGAAAAATCTCATATATACTTTTGCAATATCCAGATGAAACACTTGAAACATAAGCCAGAAATGTCTGAAACACCTCAAAGACGGCATCGCCGATGGCCATGGCCCCACCTGGTAAGGGCTACGGTAGATAGCAAACTCAGGTTTAAGGGGACGTCAAGAGCAACGGCCGACGACCTCCTCCTACTGGCGCTAGGGTGGTGGTGGCACTTTGCACGCCATGGCCGCAACGAGCGAGGCGGGCAGTGGCGCTCGGGCACGGCGGGGAGGAAGGACCATGGTGGCCGCCCGGGTGTGGTGGAGAGCGCGGCGGCGTTGCGGCGAGGCAGCGCGGTCGCTATGGAGAGCAGCAGCGATTCGAGAATGGGTGCGGTCGCGGCGGTGATTCAAAAGAAAAGTGAGCGGAGATGTTCGGAAATATTGTGGAGCAACGCAGACTGTACATATGGAATAACAGTGTTGGACTATTCGGTCAGGCGTCGAGGCCCATTGGTGTCCGGATGATCGGACGACTTAACTACAGATTTCCGATATATATAGTATACAGCATAGATAGAGAATTGACTCTTTCGCATATTTGCCGGATGAATCTGATACGGCACTTTGGGTTGGCCCAGCTGCAGCTTGCACTATAAAACTCTGCTGAAGCTGACAACTGGGGCCGGGGCCTCCTCATCTGTGTGCAGAAATTAGAGAGGTCTACACTATACACTGCACAATACTAGGATAGAGACTTGACCCGACACTGACATGTGGGCTCCCTTGGCATCTACTAACTGTACTAGTGGCTATTCTAGCACGCGCTGCGCAGCCACGAGCGCGCCGAGCCGCGGGAGCCGAACATCTCGTCGAGGGCGATGACGAGCCCCATGGCGAGCGGCGCGCCGAAGCCGGGACTCACCACGAGCCTGAACACGTCGTCACCCACGGCCTCCTTGCGCCGCACCTCGGCCACGACGTCGCCGCGCGCGTCGCGCACGGCGCAGGCCCGGCGGCCGTACGAGCCCTCGACCACGAGCGTCTCACCATCGCCAGCAGACGAGGACGCGGCGACGACGTGCGCCAGTGTCTTGCCGCTGGAGGCGCGGAGACCGACGTGGCGCTGGACGGAGAGGAGAGGGCGAGGCGGCGGCGTGGTGCCGGCTGCGTCGGCGCCGTCGTAGATGACCCAGCGCTCGGCCAGGCTGAGCCTCTTGCGGCGGACGGTGAGGAGCGGCGCCCCCGCGGCGTCCATGAGCACGACCTCGGCGTGGCGCCTGCGGGAGGCGGCGTAGGAGTCGACGCGGAAGGCGAGGTCGCCGCTGGCGTCGTAGACGGTGAAGCCGTCGCAGTTGAAGAGCAGCGACTTGCGCCACACCGTCAGCACCATGGGCGGCTCAGGTTCTTGGTCCGCAGCAGCTTGGGTGGAGATGGGGGTGGGTGTGCCGGGCTCTGCCGCGACGGCGGCGGCGTTGGGGTGGACCTTGGCCATTGCTATTGCTCTCCTCTGCTTGGACGTCTAGAGTCCTAGTCCTAGGCTGTGTGTGCTGCTCTGCTTCTTGGGATTTTATTGCTTGGTTAGAGCTGGAGGTGGTGAGAGGAGACGTGGGGGGATTTATACCAGCCGAATGGCATGTGGGAGCTGGGGGTGCGTGGGTGGCTGCGCCTGCGCGGACGCGGCGGAGACGGCGGACTGCATGTGGCCTCGCCGCGCTCTGAGTAGTGGCTGGTAATTCATAGGCAGTATTCAGCTAGCATGCATTTGGGTGGAAGAAGAATTGATTCTTGGCCACCCCACACCTCATACCGACTCGTCAATATAATGCTCCGTCCACTTTGATTACGTCACTTCATCATGCACACAGCATATACGCAAAGTTATTCTCAGCTGACAAATTGATATGGTCGGCAAAAATAAAGCAATGCACACAGCAAAGGAAGCCTAAGATAGCGGATCGGAGATGGCGTGAGAGTGAAGTTATGCCCTCTATATTTATTCCTATTTATGCCTTGAGACCATTATATAGAACAATGTGATGACTAGTGTCTAGTGATGCTAAGTGATGGAATTGAATCCAGGTAGATAAATTCCACACCAAGTGTGGTGTTTGTGTTTCATTACAAAAAAAATATGACAATATTTCTTGTAGTGAATCTAAAAATATAAATCCTATATCATGAAACTATATAATAATTTTTTTCAAATTGATGGTCAAAGATATAAATGTTGGGCTTAAGATAAAGCTAATACGACATCCCTCCTCTTGTTTCAAATTCCTCGGATTACCTTATAAGGGCAGTCCCAATGAAAAAAACTAGTAATTTCTATACATAGGATACCGCACCAAAAAAGTACTGCTTTTCAACCCATAGTTTCTATGAGTAATAATTATTTTCTCTTTCTCCTCCCAACTCTGTCTTCTTCCTCCAATGGGAGTGCGACACGAGCTCTCTAGAAACTGGTGGTTTCTCTCCAATGATGATTTCATGGTTTCTTGGTGCATTGGATCAAGAGTAGACCTGATTTCTTCACGAAGAAACCATTTCTATGATTTTTGCTCTCTTTCTTCATTAATTATGTTGCTATATTAGCATTTTGCCTACGTGGCAAGTCATTTAATGAGGATAGAAACCATCATCAATACACCATTGGGACTGTCCTAACCAACCATCATGCATGCACTAAGCTAGGTCTACAAGGATATAGATATACTAGGAGCCAGGCTACGGAAGAGGACGACAGGAGGCTTTGAGACGGTGGGGACGTGGTACAGCCAGAAGGTTCCTTAACGGGCATGGAAGGCACAGTAACGGTTGCGAGCTGCAGCAATAGATGGTAGACTGGGAGGCGTAGGCTAGCGGGTGCGTACTGTTCGCATGATCCGGAAATGTTGTTGGACAGTGGTACGAGGGGAAGTGGGCGACGTGGCCTCATGGTTGAGCAGATTGGTATACAACCATAAAGGTAAGGATAGATACGGGATCGGATAAAATACCGAAGCTATCTTGCATGGAAAATTGGGCTGGGTGGCTACACATTTCCATGTTATATAGTACTACTGTCCTCCAAGCGTGCTGCAGATTCGATATATGGTCCATATCTTTCGATCCGCGTCTCGACCGATCGGTACACGTGCATGCATGTATCTGGCCATGACTATACACAAACGAATCAAAGAAGCGGGTACTGATCATATAGTAGTACGTTGTTTCGCTCCATTTCAAATCGTGAGTCGATTCAATTTTGTTTGAAATCAAATTTATCTAGTTTAAAAAATATATATTTTAACCTACGATATCAAATAAAATGTATTATATATTGAAATATATTTTATGGTGTATCTAGCGTGAATCTTATTTGACTTTGTAGACGGTCATGCACCTTTTTAAAAGAAACTTGGTTAAAATTAAATAAATTTGATGAGGATGAAGCTAGCTAAAACAATTTACAATAATTTGGTTAGAATTAATTAACCAAATTATATGAACGCATTATCAGAATAAATTAATGTATTATTGGAATATATTTCATGCGGTGTCTATAGCGAATCATGTTTGACTTTGTACACGAGGACCATGAATCTTTATTTAAATTTGGTTAAAATTGAAGAAAATTGACTAATTAAGAAGTTCTTAAAACAACTTTTAGTTTACGTCGTGTACTACTTAGGCCTTCCACAACGTGAGTGTTGTCTACTACTGTTCCTATCTGACACACGGTGAATTCTGGCACCACTCTTCCTAGGCTGCCGTGTGTGCGAAAACATGGCACTAGTCCCCCTAGCCGTACTAGTACCCACGTGAATAAAGTAATGCAACTTTTCCCTTCGTCTGCACGGTACATCACAACAACATTTATATAGGCTTGGATGATGCAGCGAGCCAGAAAAATTAGTTTTTTATGTTTTAGGCAGCGGCGCAACTACGTTCTCCGCTCCCAGTTTTCTCGGCGTCACTAAGAGTTGACTTGGCTGGCTGCAGTGGGGAGAGCGGTGCCAGATTCTTCTCTCTCTTTCTTTAGGCAGCACTCGAGCGATACATTGTGGATGACCTTACTAGACCAACCACAACGCAACACACGTGTCAATACTTAGACGACACGTATGGCGCGCGGCACACGCGAGCTTGAGCTTAGTTTGTTGCGTTCGTTCCCCTTCCAAGCTAGCAAACATACATGCATGCATGCACGGACACGGTGAGTCATGTTAATTAACGTGCCCAGCTAATTAACAATTAATAGCAAGCAACACTGCAGCTAGACAAGACAAGCAAGGAGCCAAGGAGTTTGTTCATGTCCATGCATGCATGCATCCGCGCGTTGGCTAAAGTTACGCCACTATGCCGCGCGCCCTTTGTGTGGTGTAGTACGTGCCTTTTTTAGTAGCTCTTGTTTAAAAAAGCAGTGATCGGAGTGATCGATGGGCACTAAAAATGATTAATAATCAATAACAGAGGTTCCAAGAAGATCGATCACCACGCACGGAGCCTGTTGTGCAGTGTCCCCTGCCCAGCTGACAGCAGGCTGCAGCTACAAAAGTTAACTGCCCGATCGATCTTGTCATCTTCTCATGCATGTTGTCGTTACGTGCAGCTAGCGAGTATACTCCTCAAAATATCTGTTTTCGAACCTAGAGAAACAACAAAATATATATTAAAAAATATGGTATATAATTAGTATTATTGGAAAGATCTTTGAATCTAGTTTTTTAATAAATTTATTTAGAAATACAAATATTGTATGAGTTTTCTACGAATCGAGTTAAACTTGTGGTATGGAAACCAAAAGTGACAGGTAATTTGGGACTGAGGGAGCAGCAGTAGCGAGCAGCGACTACTGCTACCGTTAATTAATCTGCTTGTTTGAGTGTTTGATTGGGCTATTTCAGTCGTGTTAAGACCCTTTTTTAACAGTTTTAGATTTTAAAGAAACAGTTTTTGCCTCTAATTTTTAAAATGTAGATTTCGAGTAAAAACTGGTGAAGGTGTTTCGATCGCCGGCTGTAAGAACGTGACTTCATTTATTGCTCTATGATCGCACGTCCGACTTAACTAACGTGCGCAGCTAATTAAAAAATAGATCAATCACCACGCTTGCACGGCACCTGTTGTTTAGAAGTGCAGTGTCCCCTGCCCAGCTGACAGCCTGCAGCTACAAAAGTGTCATCTTCTGCCCGTCTTTTTTACTTTTCGGCCTTTTTTTCGAAAGATTTTTTCAAATACATTCCTGACGGAAAGATTTTAGAAAATAGACTCTGGACTTGGCGTTATCCACGCTGGCGCCAATGTAACACAGCTTGGCGCCGTTAACGTTGGCGCCAAGCCCCCATGCCACTTGGCTGACGACGCTGAGTTGGCGCTGACATGGCAGCACCTTGGCGCCGTATCCATTGGCGCTAAGCTTGGCGCCATCGTCATTGGCGCCAAGCCTGGCGCCACAGACCTGTTACCATATATATCATTTTGTATCCTAAGTATTTTTAGGTTGTTCTAAGTGATCAAACAGAAGGTCACTGTAAAAACTCTAGAGTTAGTCACATTTCTCAATATCCAAGTCATGGTAAAATTTCAAATTTGTAAATGTCCAAGTAATGTTAAAAAAGTTATTTTTCCATATGTCTACCACATGGTAGTTGGTATTCTAACATATACAAGCCGTAGCAAAAATTCAGATTTATTTGGCTAAGTCTTTAAATTTACTATGGGATGGGATGGAAATATAACTAATTTCTAGGTTGCCCATCATATGGTAAATATCAAGACTTTGCCAAAATTTTGTATGTCTATCTCATAGAAAAATTAGGGTGCAAGTCATATTAATTTAGAGCTTTGTATGTCCATCTCACGGTAAAATTAGGTAGTCAGGATTTTTGCTGCAGCCTGG
Source organism: Saccharum spontaneum (assembly GCA_022457205.1). Classification (NCBI taxonomy): domain Eukaryota; kingdom Viridiplantae; phylum Streptophyta; class Magnoliopsida; order Poales; family Poaceae; genus Saccharum; species Saccharum spontaneum. Next base: position 5,987,887 of record CM039607.1, read on the forward strand.
ATATGTTAGAATACGAACTACCATGCGATAGCATCAAATTTGTCAATGTCATAATAAAATTTTAGACTTAATAAATTTCAACATGTCCCATCTCATGGTAAATTTATAGGCTTAACAAATTTTCATATGTCCATCTCATGATAAAATTCCAAACTTAAGAAATTCCAACAGCTCGACGCCAAGATCCATGGCGCCAGGCTTGGCGCCAATGGTGACGGCGCCAAGGTGCTGCCACGTCAGCGTCAGCTCGGCGTCGTCAGCCAAGTGGCATGGGGGCTTGGCGCCAACATCAACGGCGCCAAGCTGTGTTACCTTGGCGCCAGCGTGGATTGCGCCAAGCCCTGGGTCTATTTTCTGAAATCTTTCCGTCAGGAGCGTATTTGAGAAAATCTTTTGAAAAAAAAGACTAAAAACAAAACAAAAAAAAAGACGGCATCTTCTGCATGCGGTCCAGTCCGTACGTGCAGCTAGCTAGCGACTTGGTTCGCTGTATCCCGCGCAACCAGGGCACCGTTTGGATGCCGAAATTTTTGGCAAAACACTACTGTAGCATTTTCGTTGTTATTTGGTAAATATTGTTTAATTATGGCCTAATTAGGTTTAAAAGATTTGTCTCCTCCATTTCGTCTAAATTGTGTAATTAGTTTTATTTTTTATCTATATTTAATGTTTCATGCATGCGTTTAAAGATTCAATGTGACGAGGAATCTTGAAAAATTTAGTATTTTGAGGTGCAACTAAACATGCCCCAGGAATGCAGTGACCGTGATCGCATGATTGGATGCCTGAACCAGCCCTCCAGCCAGGTCCGCCCCGATGCAAAACGAGCCCGCCGGCCAGGCGGCCAGGCTCCCTCGGTGCGGAAAAAAAGCTCATTTCTCCCGGGCCTGGCTCGCTCGGTGCCGGTGAACGCGCACGGATGCATGCTAGTGAGAGAGAGAGAGCTGTGGGCTGTGGCCAACCGAACGTCATCTCTTCCTAGCTTGGTTGGATGAGTACATGAACCAAACAAACTGGTACTGCAGCTGTAGAGCCTGGCCCATGAGAGCCTGTTTCGTCGGAGCGAGCCAGGCCAAGTCGGGAAAACAACCAAACGCGCCCTTAATTACTTGTAACAACAGATGCTCTAAGATATACAACTTTGTAGACGACGAAGTTTTTATTTTAAACTTTTTAGAGTCCCAAAATTCGATTTATGCTCCAAGATTTTGAGATTTAAAATTTAAAGTTGTCAAACAATATTAGATAGTGACATGAATTACGAAGTGAGCCTAGCTCAACTGGCTAGGTGAAAGGTGTGCCAATGCACCTAACCACTCAGGTTCAAGTCCCCTCTTGAACTAAATTTGGGTGTCCATTTCTCTTCCTAATAAAAAACCACCTAGTTCCTCCTAGGTTGGATCTCTAAAGATAGATGCGTGATCTACAAAAATTTGTAGTTATCAATATCATCTATAGTTTTGTAGTTAGCAATTTTTGAATTTATTTATAGTTTTATAGTACCAATATCATCTATAATAAAAATCTAGTTTACTTTCTAAAAATTTATAAATAGTACATTTAAAGGAATATATAAAATTAGTATAAATTTTCCTAGAAATGTTACCTACTATATGTTTATGATGTATATATAGTTATTTAAAACTAATTTATTTTTGTTCCTATTGCTTTATTTCTCGTACTCATGCTCATTATTTATTACAATGAATAAGGTTCAAATAACTCTAAATATAGCACCAACAAATACATACAATTTTAGAAGAATATACTAGTACTAGCTTTATTTTTTCTGATGTAATTAAAAAATAATAATTTACAAGTTTTCTATGACAAATTTGTCTAGTTTCGATAGTTAAAGGGTACATATTACCCGATTTTGTAGTTCAAGATTGAAAACCAGACTGGCATGCAATTTGGAGGTTGAAAAATTATTTACTTTTACATGCACCATGTCCAAGTCCTAAATTTGCACACCTTATAGTGATGGGCCAGTGACCATGTGTGCTAAACTAGGGACCTAACTAAAAAAGTTGCCCATGATATTGTTTTGCCACATATGGTTCCTGATCGAATGATGCTATTATATATTATGGTGCAAACTTCCTTTTCACAGTAGTTAACTTGTTTGACCCAAAAATCCCACTCTAGCAGCATATTCATGATGTAGATGGTGCAAATTCAATTTTGTACTCTCCCTAGTATGGAGTAATATAACTAGTTAGCAATATATAGTAGATTAACCATATACAGGGGTAGATCTGCCACCGAGGTTGGGGGTGTGTGGGGGGTGTTGGGGAGGGGGCTCGAGCCCCCTACCGCGGCCGCGCCCATGGAGCCCTTCTCCCCCCCCCCTTGAAATTTTAGCCATGGTAGAGATTAGGAGGAGCTTGAGGTTAAAGATGATGGCAGGAAGAGGAGGTTTAGGCCTTAGTTTTATTAAAACCATAGCTTCGTGTCTTCTGAACGGTTTGAACTTAGCCCCCCTAAACTTTTATCCTAGATCTGCACTGACCATATATATAGTAGACGCATAAGACATGCAGCTAGTGCAACTAATTCTCTTGTGCACTTTTCTTCCCAAAATTGTAGAAAAGTTCAAGAAGACTAACCTATGTTCTCTCTTTTTTTAAGTTTCTATCTACTTCTACAAGCTAATAAGGCCTGAATTCAGTATAGAGCTATGTATGTGATGGGAATGTGATGCGTTGATTTCTAGCACCATGCATGTTTGTGCAAGTAGAAAAAAGTGCATGCAAGAACTACTCTGCCGATTGATGCCAAGTCAGCTACGACGACGATGTTAACGTGGTCACACAACGAATACGCAGTAGCAACACCATCTTTTTTCATGGCTAACTGGATGCATGCGATGGTTGCAATTTTTCAGCAACGAATATTCTCGATCGGTACGTATGTGCACTTATTTCCAGTTGAAAAGATGGAATACGAGTGACAGCTTTACACGTTGTTCCTTTCTTATGCTAACTAGTTCTTCCTTGATATGGTTCGTTCTAGACTTGTACTAGCTATAGCAAGGGCGGATTTGCCACCGGGGCTGGGGGGGGCTCGCGCCCCCCTTCCGCAGCCGTGCCATGGAGCCCCCCTAAAATTTTAGCCATGTGAGAAGGTTAGGAGGAGCTTGAGGTAGAAGATGGTGGCAGGAAGATGAGGTTTAGGCCTTAGTTTTGCTAAAATCATAACTTTGTGTCTTCTGAACAGTTCGAACTTAGCCCCCCTAAAACTTTTATCCTAGATCCACCACTGCTAGCTAGTAGTATACATGAATACATCAATACATGGTGTTGCCCATATATATGCGAGTAAGTTTGTTATAGATTTATAAATACTTTTTAACAAGCATACACCTAAATAAATCTATAACTAAGTTATACATGATCCAATGAGTATGAAAACTTTACTACAGTTCAAGCATATAATAATTAGCCCACCATAAAAATTTCTCCACAATTAGACCATAGAAACTGCAACTATGAATTAATTATAGAAAAGCATAGATCTAAAGCTAAAACAAAAAAATTGTACTAAAACATACCATATTATATGTTCGCTGTGTAGATCTACTCATGTGGAATACAACAAAATTGGATTTTCTATTTTATGAATTTTCTATGATTTACTATGATTTTTTAAAGATTCTGCCGAAATAAATAAAAAAAGAAAAAGACAAAACTGCCTTTGAAAACTGCTTATAACCGGTCTGAGAGGTAAAATGAACGGTTTTAAAAGTTTAGGGAGGTGGTTTACCCAGTTTTAAAGTTTAGGGAGGAAAAGCATAATTTCGTAAAAGTTGATGGAGATAATATGGACTTTTTCCTTACCATGACAGTAGCGGTAGAAGTTGGGCTTCGAATGTTGCATCCAGTTTGACGGAGCCCATCGACAACCAACCATGATGCATTTTTTTTGAGAAAAACCAACCATGATGCATAGCAGGAAAGTTGGAGGAAGAAAAATCTGTGGGCCGCAAGGAAATAAAGCAAGGGGCCTCTTAGCTACGGCCCATCAGGCAGCTTTCATTTTTGACAGCTTTCATTTTTGTCAAACATGAAAGTTGCCATTTTGTGACTGTTTTTCATCAGTTGTTTTGATAAAAACGGAAAATTCCATACGGACCGCTTTGAATTCCTTACCGGCCGCCATGCGCTGTCCATGCCCCTACACGTTGGGCTGCCACCCCTAGTTCGTCCCTCCGAATTGCCACAAGTGCTCAATCTCACTCGGAGCCGCGACCTCCCTAGCTCCCTTCAGACCGCAACTGCTGCCACCCAAGCTCCCTACGAGCCAGGGCCGGGGCCGCTGCTGCCACCTAATCTTGCTCGGAGCTTCCACCGTCCCGTCTTGCTTCGACGTGCCACCACCCATATGGCAACTGTCAGCCCCACCCTAGTTCTTCGGCTTCCAGTGAGGTCATCGCCTCGTTGATTTGGGACAATAAACTTGTTGAATTAACTACTTCTTGGGACAATAAACATGCATGAAGTCATCATCATTGATTTGGGAGTAAAAACAAGCAAAAAAGATGGAAATTAAGTTGTGTAAGAATTAAAGGAGAAGCATGTCTCAGAAGTTTGTTGAAACCTGGTGGCAATCCTTTAATATCTAATTACAACTTAGTATCATGCTTTTGTAAAAAAAAATTAAAACGGCTGAACCTATGGTTTTTATGATGGAGCTTGCAAGGTCTTACGATATACTGTTATTTGCTAAGGATAAGTATCAACATACTTTACAAGTTTTATTTATGTCCTAATCTTGTATATAATTCACATAATTATTGGTCAAAGTTTATAAAACTTGTCTTTTTACTATACTAGCAAATATGCACGTGCGACACGCACGTGTTTATAAAAACTATTTCAAATGCAATGAAAAGGTTAATTGAATTGTCGATATACAATAAAGTTAGATGATAAATGCTTGATTGATTTGATCGTGTCGAACAAGGTTCAATTGTTTGTTTGTTAGGATGCTACATAACACCGTACCCATAGTATTGTATCTGTTATTTATTATTTTGTTTCTTATAAAAAAATGAGAAAGAAAAAGAGAAAACAAAAGTAACGTACAGAGCCATGAAGGGGAACTGGAAAAGGACACATGAGCTGGAACGTCTTTCACGGGAAAAGGTTTCCATCTCACGGACGGGATTTTTTTTTCGAAAAACATTTCCATCTCGCAAAGAAACACGGACGCGGGATTTTTTTCCCCGAAAACTGATGCCGAAACTGAGCCGCTTTAGGTTAAGCTGGATGAAAATTTAGGGTGGCAAGAAATTTTGTTTGTTTAGTATTAGGTAGGTATAGATATAGATATAGACTAATAGGTATAGAAAAATCCTATTTATATAATATTTCGGTTTAGGAACGAATATCAGACTCGGCGTCAGTGGGCCCACATAGCGTCATCGAACGTTAGACCCGCATAATAACTGTATAGGCATATGTTGTTTTATAACCTTTTTTCGCAAATTATAGATGAGAATGTCGCTGCCCCTTTTTTTGGCAATTTTTTTATTTAAATGCTCATTTGCTTTTGTAACCCTGTCGGACTCCCTACATAGTTGTGACTGCAAACCACTATTGTTCTGCACCACGGGAGACAAAGAGCAGCAACGCACACCGTGTTGAGTTAGGAGTCTGACGGCGCTGGGAGTGGACGTGAGTTTGAGTCTTACATGAGATTGAGTTCCGGACGGTTACATCTTATAAGATGTAAGATCACGTATGACAGATGGTTTATATAGCACGAAATCTAGATCCAACGGTTATTACGCAGGGAGATCCTCTAAAAAAACTCGCTCTTTTATAGTAGGATGAAATACGCTTTATATTGAAAGATATATAAACGTGTGGGCGTCCTCACTGCCAGAGACAAGATTATTCGAAAGATCATCTTTTTCTGACAGCTGACTGACAGGAAATTTTCCTTGACGGTGAATCCTGACAGCTCTTGGTTGACTAGTCAAACTTCAGTTCCTAGCAGTTTGGCCGACGGAAATTCCTGTCAGGAATTATAAACAGACAGGATTTGTTATCTAATTTCCTGTTGCCAGTATTCCAATTCCTGACATAGGCCCCGACAGGAATAGTGGCACCATCCTGTCACATCTCTCAACCATCTTTTTATTCCAAAAATACATTTATTACATTATACATTAATTCTAGCACAGGCGTAGTCACAAGCTAAGCAAGGTCGGTCAATCCGCCTCTAACCCTTATGGCACGCAAGCACCAAAAGCCCAAATAAATTGCATCCGAGCAAGGGGCACACACTACAGCACTAGTGCATGCACTAGCATATGGAGATGGAGCTCATACGGCTTCCGTTTCTTCTGCTCTGCCTTCCGGCGGCCGTGTGGTTTCTCGCCGCCACCGCAGTGGATGTCCAGGGCGCACGGAGTCCCGGCTGCGCAACAAGGTGCGGTGACATCGAGGTCCCGTACCCGTTCGGCTTGGAGCCGCAGTGCTCGATCCACGACGGCTTCCTGCTCAACTGCACCACCGTGGGCGGCACCACCAAGCTGTTCCACGGCGACTTCGAGGTGATCAAGTTCTCCGTCCCCGACGGCAAGGCCTGGCTCAAGTCTGGGATCTCCCGGCAGTGCTACGACCAATCCACCCAGGGGATGTTGTACAACAACGAAAGATTGAGCGTTTCCACCTATGTTTTGTCGGCAGAAGATAACAAGGTCATCGTCATCGGGTGCAACAGTCTCGCTTACATGCTGAGCGACTCCGTAAGTAGCTACATAAATACGCGTTCTTTCCCTTCTCTGTATATATACGTGTGTTTCATGGCATGCTCAAGGACTGAATCTATATGCATCAGTATATAATCGGTTGCTCGTCAACATGCAACAACACAACACCCAAGAACGGCTCATGCTCCGGTGCTGGGTGCTGCCAGGCAGATCTGCCCAAAGGCGTGCGGCACTACAAGAGTTTCTTCAACGAGTACTACAACACCATTGAAATATGGAGGACGTACCCTTGCAACTACATCGCAGTGATGGAAACGGCGGCCTTTAACTTCAGCACCACTTATCTTACCTCGACGGTGTTCTATGACACGGATAACTCGCAGAAGCCGGTGGTGATGGAATGGGGGATTGCACGGAATTCGTGTGCAGAAGCAAAAAATGACACGGCGACCTACGCATGTGTTAGCAACAACAGTGACTGTGTCACCAATGAGGCAGGGTACCACTGTAGGTGCTCCGGTGGATACCAAGGCAACCCGTACATCGTCGACGGATGCAAAGGTGTTTCAATTCCTCCTGTTCAATGCAAGCCGATTATTTTTCGTACCTGCTATATATATACATTTTTTCTGTTTATTTCTCTCCTCTTCATGGAGTACGTCTTGCGATTTTCAGATATTGATGAGTGTCTGGATAATGTTGCTTACCCGTGCTCTGGGATATGCAAAAATACCGCGGGGAGTTTCACTTGTTCATGCCCTCAAGGAAAAAGTATGATCAATGGCCTATGTGTGCAAAACCAAAAGTCAGCTTGGGTGGCTCCAGTTGTTGGTAGGTTGCGAACTTGCCGTCGAGGAATTGAAGCCTCCGATCCTACTCTTGTTGTTTTCCCTCCTTTTTGGTTCACTTGTGATAGCATTTGGCATATTTTAGTGATTGATTGATTGACTGGCCGGGAAGGGTTAATTATATGCGATGTAATCAGTTTGCATCTATAATCATGCAGGTGTAAGTGTTGGTCTAGTCGTTCTTGTGATTCTCTCCACCTGTGCATACTTGACCCGAGAAAGACGAAAGCTACACCGCATCAAGCAAAAGTATTTCCGGCAGCATGTCGAGGAGATGAAGTCACAACAAGGTGTTGCATTCAAAATATTCTCCGAAGAAGAACTACAGCAAGCCACACACGGGTTTGATGAGCTGCAAGTCATTGGCCGTGGAGGACACGGAAAAGTTTATAAGGGAGTTTTGAAGAGCAAATGTTGAAGTAGCCGTGAAGAGATGCATGACATCGATGAGCAACAAAAGAAAGAATTCGGCAAAGAAATGCTAATACCTATCCCAAATCAATCACAAGAACATCGTCAAGATCTCGGTTGCTGCCTTGAAGTTGAAGTTCCCATGCTGGTAATACGAGTTTGTACCAAATGGAACATTGTTTGATCTCATCCACCGTAACCATGGCCGACACATCTAACTGATCTCATCCACCGTAACCATGGCCGACACATCTCCTTGGACACTCGCTTGAGGATTGCCTTTGAGTCTGCAGATGCCTTAGCTTACCTTCATTCTTGTGCATCTCCACCGATCATCCACGGTGATGTGAAATCTACCAACATCCTCCTAGATGGTGATTACATGGCTAGAGTCTCTGACTTTGGTGCGTCTATCTTGGCACCAAGCGATAAGTCACAGTTTGTCACGCTTGTCCAAGGAACTTGTGGGTACCTTGACCCAGAGTACATGCAAACATGCCAGCTAACAGATAAGAGTGATGTCTACAGTTTTGGAGTTGTTCTCCTTGAATTGCTCACACGCAAGAAGGCATTTAACCTCGAAGGACCTGAGGATGAAAAGAGTCTGGCAATGGTGTTTTTGCACACGATGATGGAAAACAAGCTTGAGGGCATCCTAGATGATCAAATCAAGAAAAATGAGAATATGGAGTGTTTGGAGGAGATTGCAGAGTTAGCAAAGCATTGCTTGGAGATGAGCGGTGCGAATAGGCCGTCAATGAAGGAGATTGCAGAAAAGCTTGATAGGTTAAGGAAGGTCATGCAACATCCATGGGCACGTGCAAACTCTGAAGAGTTTTACAGCTTGCTTGGGGAGCCTTCTATGGTCAACTCGGCTATTACTACAGAAACTTTCAGCATTGAGAAGAAAGTTGCTATGGACTTGGAATCAGGGCGTTAGTCATTATAAAGTATATCATACCTTAGACAACCACATGTGATAAATATGTATATATTTTTTATTGCGTATCTGATCCCTCGACGTGCGGTGGCACAGCTAAATGGTACGTGTGCTGCCTGAATGCTCTGGCAGCCGAAGCCTTGGCGTGCTGCGATGGAATGCAAACTAGCTCGGGAACGGGGTGTGAGATGACTGATTCTGGAAACCGACTGCCAGGTGCTTACTGGTTTATGGGAGAATCGATCGTACCAACGATCCGAGATCTCAGCCCTCCTAACACAGATGGAGGATATCTTAGCCAGAGCTTTGAAGCTTTTAGTTTACGGTTCATTAGCAGAAATTGTAATAAGTTAGTGCATGCATGTGCTCGGTTGGTATCCTGTGATTCTCAGGTGGTGGAGTGGCCTATAACCCCACCTGGTCTCATGGATATCATAGCCAGAGATTGTAATCTTGTCCATGATTAATGAAGCTCCGGTTTCCCTCAAAACAAAAGTATCTGATCCCTCGACAGTGCAATGGTTTACAAATGATTTATATGTGTGATGATGCTGTATTGTTTTGTTATAGGTACAATATTTGTTATCTTGGGTTGTTTTTTTTTCTAGAAATCAGACTTTATAGAAGGAATTTATTGTGGAATATGGTACATAAAAATGGGAAACGTCTACCATGGATTACAGAAAAGAGACATTGACATCAAAATATGGAGCCTCTGCGTTAATTCTCACGAGACACACAAGAAAGAACATAAATTCTATAAAATTATTAAAGAATAGAGATATATGGCATCAATTCGGTGGACTCTAAAGTCTAAACATTATTATTTATTAATACAATAGCCATTGAATACTTTATTTTCTAAAAAGTTACCCACTCTACTATTATAGAAAACAACATAAAGTTAGCCCATAAATCTATCAGCCCATAAATCTATATCTAAACTACCCACCTGTACCAATATGAAACACACTCAAGTAACCCTTCATCTAAATTACCCACTCAACCATTAAATTAGATAATCTCAATAACCCAATTATTTCATCTAAATTGCAACTTCTACCATCATTAAAGAAATATAAACTAAAATATCAACTTAATCTATGTCTAGAATTATCAATATATACTATTACGAAAAAAGTTGAATAACGAAAAAGTTGAATAACAATAAAGTACACATATACAAATATATTTCGCTCAATCATCCACTTCATCACTATTAACATGTAAAAAACTAGCTTAGTGACATATAAAAAAAACTAGCTTAAAGTAAACATACTTGTGCCATCATGTACATCAAGTATACATAGATGCACGAGCGATAAATATATATTTCTATGTTTCAATAATTATAAGAAAATATTCCACTAATGAACGACTCATATACCAATGGCATTAACAACATATTTTAAAATTATATTAAATACCCATGACAATATTTTATGTAAGTTGTTACTTAGATAAATTTGTATATTTTAACTAAAACATTATGACATATCTACATTGATAATACAATGGTAAGCATGCTCTTTTTTTAAAAAAATACTACTACCTGTATAATTCTTGATAGAGCAAATTTAATATCTTGAACAATTGAGAACGTTAATGCAGACCAAATGTGAGCATGGCCTCCATGGAGAGTGATTGCTATGCTTAAATATTAATATCTCCTTGAGTTAGCATTGTTGACCCTTCCTTGATCTCACTTCAAGCTAGCTCTGCCATCGATCTTGAGCGGCATAGTATGGACTTAAACGACCATCTATGCCATCATAGTAATCAGGAGTGAAATCTATGGCCTAAAATCCTTAGTTCTAACAAAATACCAAAGAAGTTCTAATAAAAACTTACAATAAGCAGAAGAATTTCTAACTTAACAAGTATATATAAATTTTAGCAACTAAGAATATCAAAATTTGAAAGTCAAAATTCAGATTCATGATGTAGTGAGACATTGGTTAGCAACTAAGAATATCAAAATTTGAAAGTCAAAATTCAGATTCATGATGTAGTGAGACATTGGTTACAATACAAGACACCATAACTTAATCTAAGGAACGACACACATGAATGACATACAGAAGGATCAAAGAAAAACTATGGATATATATAGATAGAAAAACATGTAGAATAATTGATTAGTTCATCACAATACATGAGTATTGAGTTAGAAAATGAACAGAAAGCAGCTATTGATGTGCTTTGAACCGTGACTAGGGTCTAATGTTGGTTTTCAACTCTAGCCAAACCCCAACTTGTTTAGGACTAAAAGACTTTGTTGTTGTTTGTTGTTTGTATTATACTCTCGCTATTCGCAAATTATAAAATGTTTTGGTTTTTCTAGATTCATAGCTTTTGCTACGCACCTAGATATAAGTTATGTCTAGATACATAATAAAAACTATGTATCTAGAATGTCGAAATGTCTTGTCATTTGAAACACATGGAGTAGGTACTAAACGTGAACTTCTAATATTTACTTCTCCTGTAAGATATTTCTAGTAGCCTGTGCAGAACCACATGTTGATGGCTAGTTAGAGAATGAAAAGAAAAATATACAAAGTGGCATACATGGGACGTCCTAAATCCATCAACCAAAACGTTATCCGTCTGCAATTCTCATAATAATAGTGGCAAGATATATATGCTTACGAACACAACATTTAGCATCAATTCAATGAGCTATGATGATAAATAGATATATTGAGAACCCGTGGGACTGTCGAAGGGGTCACACATCATCAAAGGTTCAAAGCAATGGTCACAGACTAACAACTTGTTCCCAACGGACCCCGGCAACCAGCAAGCAGGGTGTACGCGTCAATGATATTGAACCCCAACCACATACGACGCAGGAAAGATCAGGTCCTAGTCTTGCCGAGTCCAAGTCTTGCGCGCGGCTCTTGCATGGTGTTAGCTGCTAGTCATTTGGTCGTCTTCGCACTCTGATCAGACTGATCACGCATGCAGACGCGGACTCAAGGTCGTCGTTGCTGTCATCTACTACGTAAATATCAAATCATGTGCCAGTTTTCAGTCCCCCGGGAAAGTAACAGTTCTCGTAGACTCAGAAGTCAGAATGCACTTAAGATGAATTGCATAGAAAAAACCATGCGCCAGTTTTCAGTCCCCCAGGAAAGTGACATTTCTCGCAGACTCAGAAGTCAGAATGCACATTTTTTTTTAAATAAGGGAACAAAGTTCCAGCCTCTAAACATGAATTGCATAGAAAAAAAGTTGAAAACTTGATTTTAAGAAGGCTTATGATAAGGCAAAATGGTTCTTTTCGCAACAATCTTTGCCAATGAAAAGATTCTCACCAAAGTGGTGTACTTGGATAGAACAATTTGTCACAAAGGGTCACGTTGGTGCGAAAGGAAATGATGTTGTGGGGGGTTATTTTCATTAAAATAAAAAAAGGGACTTAGACAAGGTTATCCACTTTCCCAGTACTATTCAACTTCGTTGCTGATATATATATATATATATATATAATATATATATATATATATATATATATATATATATAATATATAATATATATATATATATATATATATTTTAATGAAACAAGAGGGGCTGCCCCCTACTGAGCTTTTATTAAATTTTAAAATTTACAAATAATCTTACAAAGGAGTTCAAGAAACAAAAAAGGAAACATAGAAAATCCGAAGAATTATACATAAGCTTCTAGCCATTGAGTTAACAAAGGAGCTAAGCTATTTTTTGCTCTTAGAATAACTAAGGCAAATTCTTGACGAAAGATCTGCTACGTTGCAATTTTAATTGCGCGAGCAAAAAGAAGATGATCAATTTGTGGGACATGATTTTGAGCAAAGCAAAGAACATGAAGCTATTGTTATGTGCTTTGAACAATTATCGGGGCTCAAAATTAATTTAATTAAGGGCCATTTGGTATGGCTCCACATTCAAGAAGAAATGTTTCAGATTCAGATTCTCTGAAGAAACGTTTCGTTGAGAAACAAAATCATTTGTCAGAACCATTTAGATATCTATCCTGATTCAGTGAAAAGAGGAGAATGTGGGTTTTTTTGTTATGGAGAAGCGAGGAATTTTCAAGAACAATACTCTATTTGGCTATGGTCTTGGTTCATGTCCTTTTAGATATCTCGGCGTACCAATGCATCCTAAGAAGATTAGTAATAAAGGTTGGAGAGAAGTAGAGAATAGTTCCGAAAGAAGCTCAGTTTCTGGAAAGGGGAGCATTCATTTTATGGAATCCGTTTAGTGTTAATTAACTCATGCTTAACAAGCTTAGGTATGTTTATGCTATCCTTCTTTGAGATTCCTAAGGTGTTAAGAAAGTTGGATTATTGTAGATCCAGATTCTTCTCGCAGGATGATGGCCCAAACAAAACATATAGATTAGCAAAATGGAGTATTATTTGTCGTCCTAAAGAACAAGGGGCCAGGATCTTGAGATACAAGATCTTGATGTATAGAATAAATGTCTTCTTAGTAAATGGCTTTTCCATTTAAGTATTGAGGGTGTTGTTTGGCAACATCTATCGAGAAATAAATAGTTAAGTCCAAACCTCTTTTAGTGGTGAAAAATAAATACAGTGTGTCAGTGTTTTGTCAACCGATTATTGAATTTATACGTGTGTCGTGCTGCTCTAGGAAGACGATGATAGCATCCAAAGACACAAGGAATTATAGATCGGTTGAATGCTCTGAAGTTCTTACAATGGGGTGTGTAAGCTAAGGGAAAGAGGTTGGAGGAGAGAGGTGGACGAAGACCGAATGAGGTCTCGAGAGTCCGTCCCCTTGGAAAGGAGGCCTGGCCGCCCTTATATAGAGTTCGGGGGCCAAGTTACATACAGAGAAAGAGGTTCTCCCGACCAGGTGGTTGTGAGCCTGAGCGAGGGAGAAACTAGTAAGCTTGGCTTGCAAAGAAGGCCGTCTTATCCTAGCGTTAGCGCACGTCCTGGTATAGTTGCCATCATGGTCTTGTTCCCACGTCGCAGCATGGCATGGTGTGGTGCTACAGTGCCGGTCGTGACGGCACTGTCGGCACGGTGGTGGTTCGCCAACCATCCTGAGCGGTGTGAGCTTGTCGTGGCCTTCGTCATCATCTCACATTCTTCTTGGGGCGTCGTGGCGTTAGTATGGGAGCAGGTAGCAGCTCTCGGTTCATCGGCTGCCTCGCTGGTCGTGGTGCCAGTGGCCTCGATCCTGGGCTGCGGGGTCGAGGTCCCTGGTGGCTTGGCCAGCCTTGAAAATCAAGGTCATTGTCTTGTGCCCCATCCTGTAGTGGGTGGGGCCGTACGCTCGTCTTGTCGGGCCGTATTTAGATGGTGAGATGACGTACCGATCGTCACCACCTGGCAGTGTTGTCTTGTCTATGCAGAATGGCGCAGGGATGGCGCCTGTCCTGGCAGAGAGGATAGCTATGTCCTCAGTCCTAGTGGAGTGAGTCAGGGCTGGCGTACTTGGTACCGCTCGACCTCCCTCCATTCCCCCAAGGGTCGAGATGGAGGAGAGGTCATGCGGTGCTACGAAGCGTGCGGAGGAAGGAAAAGGGAGAGGTCGTGGTCGACCGCTCGTCTTAGGGTGTGGCCCAGGTCCCGCGTGGCTTAGATGGGCCATGGTCGCTGGGCTTCTGCTGGCTGGGCTGCCTAAGAGGCTAACTAATCGGTGTGCTGAGATGCCCGGGGTATCATAACCCCGACAGTAGCCCCCGAGCAACTTTGCGATCATGGAGTGATCGTGGAGATGCTGAATTCTGAATGTGTCAGTTGTAGGCTCCTGGTCATGGTTAGTCTGAGCTCAGAGCTTGTCTCCTTGCTGGTTTGAGCGTTCAATGTGGTAGGTGACTGGTACGTCCTGTCCCGTCAAGTTGCCTTGATGGTCTGGTAGCGACTGGTCTGCTGAGCCCGGTTATGTCAGGGCACTGCATGCAAGGGTACGGGATCTAGACGGTGCCGTATGGTCTTGTCAATGATGTACCAGCTCTAACTTTTGGAGGATCTCGATTTTCCCGACCTCATGTGGGCTTCTGACATTGCCTATGACCTCCCATTGTTCGCCACGCGGCTTGGGGGTCACGGGCCGCACAGTCCACCCTTGGGCCTATAAATAGGTGCCTTCCTCCTGTTTGAACCATCTTCGACCATGCCTTTGGGTTACTCCTAGATTTGGGAGGAGCTAAGTTTTGATAGGGAGAGTGCCTCTTGGTAGATAGTAGAATTGAGAAAGCGACCCGTTAGGGGTTGATTGCATTGGCCGGAGGTCAGTGATGCTTCATCCAGCAACTGGTGCTAGAAAGAGGATTGTGAGCAAGGGGAAATGAGGTGGCGTGGTTGCCGGATCCGTAGCCTTGGGACCTCCCCATTCCCTAAGACCTTTCGGCTCAGGTGTGTGAGGTGGCCGCTAGTTGTGGATGGCTTCACTGTGTTGTCCTCATCATGGAGGGATATGATGGTGGTGTAGTCGCACTCTGGAGATCAGACAGCCCCATCATATGATGGTTCTTTCCTGCCCCTGTGACCCTCTATGCATGCCTTGGTGGTGTGCCTGAAGCCCTATCGGTGCATGCTAAGGCACTTCCAGAGCCATCGCACCCCCCATTGCTCCCTCTGCATCTTGTGCTCCGGGAGTCACAATGCTACAGGAGGGTTTGCGAGGCATCCTTTTCCGTTGTGTTTGCAGCAGTGGCAGAAGGGGACATCCCACAAACCTTCTTCTAGCATAACGGCTCCCGGGGCTTTCGACGATCCTGCCATGTTGGTCACATCAGGCTGTTTAAGCCTTGTTTGTGGTTTGGCTGCATTTTGTTATTCTTGATTATGAATAAAGAAGTCAGTTAGGTCACGAACTTCGAGCGGGCCGTGTGACCTTCCACCAAGCAGGATGGGGAGGTCAACCTTTGACTCTCGCTCGAACACCCTCTCCCTGGTTATGCCTTGGCTCGCTAAGTCATGGTTCCCCGATTGTTATTGGGTCACGACCGTGTTCCCGGGTGGCTGCGTGGTCTGGGATGCACCCTTTAATCGAGGATCATTGTTTAGGCCTGAAGTGGCTTTGACCGTGTGCGCAACTGGGTCGTGGTCGCATATTTGTAGGATTTAGCATTACTTCATGGGGAAGACGCCATTGCGAATCCTTAGCCATTTTAGCCCAGTGGATCTCTCCCTGAGGGGTCATTGACCTCTGTTGGTTTATGAGATTTTGGAGCTGGCTCTAGGTCGATGACCTAGGACACAGGAAGGAGTAGGTCGAGGCTTGGCCTAGACCTCTAGTGAGGTTGCGGGGACCTAACCCCTAGGGGTTGTGATGCCTTGTCAGAGGTAGGTTTGCTTTCGCCCCACGCAGGGAGAGACTATCCACCGTAACATCGCCGGTTGAGTGGTGTCTCATCCAAGTCGATGGGTAATTCGAGTGGGACCCGATATCCTCCAGCTATCGACGTAGAGTTCTGCTATGCCTCAATGAGAGACGTCCCATAAATTGTCAACCGTCAAGCCCGTTGGTCCCTGACGGCCTCCACAGCGGCTAGAGGGCAAGATGCCTTCCCTCCGGAGGGGGTCAACCCGGGCAACTTCGGAGCCAACGACTCAAACACAGGGGGAGATGGTCAAGAGGTTCTGCACCATTGATAAGAGCCGCTTGGGGCCCATCTCACCCTGCCTCTATCTCTTTGGTGGCCTTGAACCCATTTAATAAGAGCCAGCCCAAGATTAGGTTTCCTAAATGTGACGCATGGTTGTGGGCGCGATGGGTCGCTCTGCACGTGGACCTAGGGCCTTGTTGGCCTCCCCGGTCGTGGCCCGACTTAATGGTGCCCACTCACGTGTGATCGTGCGCGGTGCCACACGGTCATGATTCCGGAGGGTAGCTCTGCGCACGGATTCGGGGGCAGTCGACACTTGCCCATGCGATCGTGTGTTGCGGCACGCCGTCTCATCTCTCGAGGGTCTGTGGGGCCCACTTCAGGGTGGACTCCATGAGGGCGCGGTTCACATCCTCGGACGCCACCACATAAATAGCCACCCGCCTGAGTCCGTCCCTTACCTTGTTCTTGCTTCCCATCGCCATCGCTGCAATCGAAAGAGAAGAAAGGAAAGAGATCGAACTTGTGAAATTTACCTCAAACGCGCCCCGCCACCCATAATCGCTTAGTGTTTCCATCGTTCACCGCCTACTCTGTCGTTGTTGTCCCGCCTTCTGCCTGCATTGTGAGATGATCAAGTGGGTACATTTGACGATGACAGAGGTGAAGCTGTTGTGGCTCATGTATGAGGGTTTCCTATCGCCGAAGGAGTTCACTGGGTAGAGGGCTGCCATCGGCGAGGCGTTCCTTGATCCATGGCTTGGGGAGGCAGTGTCATTCACCGACTTCCATGAGCGTGGGTTCGGGATCCTGGCATCGGATTTCCTCCGTGGATTTCTCCATGAGTATGGTGTCCAGCTGTAGCATATTCCTCCTAATGGGTTGCTACAGCTAGCGGGCTTCATGGTCGTCTACAATGCCTTCCTTAGGATCGAGCCAAACAAGGACCTCTTCTGGTGACTCTTCAAGGTCAATAGTCGGAAGGTGCAGGGTTCCAGCGGCAGAGCGCTTGCCCATGTGGTCCGGTGACTCTTCAAGGTCAATAGCCGGAAGGTGCAGGGTTCCAGCAGCGGAGCGCTCGCCCATGTGGGCGGGATGAACATCTAGATGCACCATGGGGTCTCCCGTTGCTACCCATGTCTGCCGCTGTGGAGTTTGAACTCAGGCTAGCACAGTTACTGGTTCTACATCCTCGACGATGCAACCATCACCCTACCTTCCTTCTCCGATGCCCCTGGTGAAGTTGGTCTGCTAGAGCTGGGGGTGTGACCGAAAGTAGTTGGGGAAGGTGACGGAGATCATGGAGATCCTTGAAAGCCATGTGTCGACCGGCCTGAGTGGGGCCAGGGTCCTCTGGACCATGGTTGAGCGGCGAGTCTAGCCATTGAAGCAACGGGTGCATCTGCTGTGGAATTACACAGGGGTTGAGGATCCGACCTGCGAGATCACGGAGGAGCTCGAGGCTGATGTGGTCACGGAGCGGGTGGCTGGACTGGTCGGCTCCAGGACCATTGTCGTGTCCGGAAATGCCGTCAAGGCGTTCTAGGCGAGCTATCGTCCCAACCTGGTGAGTCTCCTTTTTTCGTGTGCTTTTCTCTGTTTGGGGTCACTGCTGATTGTATGGGTTTTGTTGCGATTCATCTTTGCAGCCCATTCCATTGTTCAACTCCTGCTTCCACCTCCCCCAGTCTAGAGGCTCTAAGCGTGCTGCCCGATAGAAAGCGGCCGCCGACGAAAGGAAGCACCTCCAGTTGAGGAGGTCACGGGAGAAGGCGGAGCCTCAGAGGCGCAGGGCCTCGCCGCTAGATGATGACGATGATGATGAAGACAAGGATACCGAGGATGACGAGGAGGACCTGGAGGTCCTCCAACGCATCCCCGACATATTCCAGTAGTCCGGCGACGGGGCCGAATCGAGCGGTGCCGGTCGCACAGCGAGCGCCGTGGACAAGGACGGCGCCGTGTGAAAGTGCTCAGCTCCATCATCGCCATGGGGGCCGAATTCGAAGTGCTCCCATGCCATCAGTGATGGTTGCCAGAGCTCTTCTGTAACGACCCGAGATCCATCACAACCAAAGCGAACATTCTCGGATACTGTGGTTTCTACGAAAATCCATGTCGCGTCACTCGGCGAAGAGGAAGAGAACCTCGACCTGGACTGGAGTTCGTCCTATTGCCCTCATCAACACCAATCACATCTCAAGAACACATATGGGAGCAATACAATAATCATCAACATCTGTGGCTCAGTGACTCAACCAATTCAGCACAAGACAAAGACTACCGGATAGCCCACCGTATTACCAGATCATCCAATGAACACTGAGCATCAGCAGAAAAATGGGAAATGAGTTGCTTGCCACTTAAGTGGGTGGGACCCACATGTCAGCTCGAACTAGAAGAGATATTCTCAGCTGAAGCCTCGCTCTCTCCCTCATCCATTCATTTGCAATACTCTCCCTCTCTCTCTAACCCTCATAAGCAAGGGAAGAACCCTAGAACTAGAGAGAGAAAGGAAGAGAAGAGGAAGAAAAGGAGGGGAATAAGAAGAGCACCAGCACCTAGCCATTGATCACATCAACATCCTCAACCCACTCATGCTTGGAGTTGTTTTTGCTAGTAGAGAATCCATCATGCATGGGAAGATGATGGATGGAAGGATTTGCATATGGAAACAGAGGAAGCTTGGATGGAAGAAGGATCGGATCTTCAACCTCCTGTTGTGGAAGCTTTCAATCTCAGAAGCCAAGGATCTTCATCTCAATCTTAAGGTTTATCTCCTTCTCATGAGTCTTGGTTTGATTCCTAAGCTCTAGCCACACTTAGTATAACCAGCCCAAAATGTAGTTAACTTGAGCCTAGTAAGCTACCCAAGCTACCCTAGGAATGTTTGGCACATGCATGATGCATAGCTCCACAAATCTAAGCTTGAACCCTAAGATCACCCAACTGTCGCCCGATTGACGCAGTGTCCGTCAACTAGATGGAGTGTCCGTCAACACCCCAAGGAGCCACTAGGAAACCTTACCCGTAGCCAGTTTAGACTACCAGAGTGTCCGCGGTACCCTGCAGAGTGTCTGTTGAATTATAAGAGCAGTAACCCAGCAATCCGAGAGCACCTAGTTCCTACCGGAGCACCCGTCACCTATGGCGGAACATCTGATGATTTATAAGGAGCTACACCCCAGCAACCTGAGGATACCCAGATACTACCAGAGTATCCGTCAACCTAAACCGAACCAACCCAACTCGACACTCAGCACATCAGAGCTTCCGTCAGTAGAACGGAGTGTCCAACAGTATGCAGAGGGTATAGGATTGTTTAGCAAGCCTACCCAAGAAGCCAATGGTACTAGTGGATACCCTTTTCCAAGTGGTGCAATGGTAGATCCGCAGATAGATGTTTCTCCCCAAGTTCCCAGTGTTAGCCTATGCACCAACGCCCTTTCTTGTTATCTCAATCATCGATGTACCCCCTCAGACGCGTCTCTCGTATTCTTTTAGGACCGTCTGAAGTGATGATGGTGTAGTTGTACGAACTGTCATCGTCAGCTTCTAGATGTCTGAATGGCAACACCAACAGGCAGGCACTCCACTATTATGAACCCTACTTTGGATACTTATCAAGTTACATTATGAGTCATGCATTACATGTAGACTTGGATAATGATCACCTTTACACTACACCTAGAGTAGCTTAATAATTTGTAGAAGCCTCTCATCTAAACAACGGGAATGGGAACGCTTAATGCTTATTATTTAGTTGCTTGGGCAACGGTAGAAGTCGAGCATGAGAAGGGAACTCATACTCATGCGTGTAGGATGCTACACCTGGATAATTAACTACTAAAACCAATGAGGGTACAACTTGACTTACCTAACTAATCTGGCTAAGGACTAATGTTAATATGATAATCATGATGATAACTTGGATATCTTGCTCATGCGAGGGGTCGGTCGTCGTGAGTGTGGGATCTCATACAACATAGCTTGTGGAGTAGTAAGGACCGTGTATTGGGATACATAAGTCCGAGTAACCACCCGTACAGACCACATGTCGCAGATGGGGTCGACAAGCCAAGTAACTAATTGCGACCTGTTTATCCGTGAAACTGGTAAGGGGGTGGCATCAGTCGAGAATATCCAGGACATTGATCGGGAACCCAGTCGAACCTTTTGTCGGACACTCGGGCCAGGTTAGGGAAAGGTTGGAAGACGTGAGGCAACCCTTACTCTCACACAAGGGTGTGGTGGTTAGTCCCGTTCTTTCGTGTGGGTACAGTTGTACACCTCTGCAGAGTCTTGAAAGCTTGGAGTCCCTCGAGATGGAACTATTTGGTTGTTCTTTCTTTCTATACCCATGGTAATATGAATGATAGACTATGAGCACTTTTGTTATAATGGTAAATGCTTTAATTCTAAAGCTAAGCATAGCATGTCATACTCTTAATGAACACCATTGCTTTCTACACTTATACAAATGCCTGGTAATCATCCTATGCATCCACCAAATATTATATGTTGGAATTAAGTCCTGCAAGTACGCAATGTACTCACGGCGCTGCCAATAAGTTGTTTTGCAGGTGGTCAAGACATTATCTCCGAGACTAGCTCTGATAGTGCAAAGTTACAGACCTTGGATCGAACGTCCTCCAAGATGAGCTGCATGTAACCCGACGTATGGATGAGCGACCGGAGATATAACCTAGAGTAGAGTTAAGTCCAGTTAGATTGTTGAAGTCGGTAGTAACCTCCCATTCTTAAGCATATTTGGTTATCAATAATGTTTTAACCTCAACCATGGTCAAAGATTGGAATGTATAAGTGGTGGAGTTGCTTGTTATGCCTTGTATCGGGTATGTGTGTGTAACTCAGCGTAAAGATCCTAAAGAGGAGTTGCTACGTGCGCTCCTGGGGGGCCTCTCAATGCCATTTCACTCAAAATGAGTTGGTCAAGTGGATGACACTCGATTTAGATGGACTAACGCAACGAGATCCCCCACATCTTCCTCCTCGGTCCCTATTGGCCCCTCCCTAACGGGGCTCGAGGTGCCTGACCATGAGAGAGGCGCTGAAGATGCGGCCGCGGCGGACGCCGGGCTCGAGATGGGCGGCGTGGGCCGCCACCCTGTTCCGGAGGTGCTTGAAGGGAAGGGTCGAGACCTCCTCCCGCACCTTTTTGTTGGTGTGGAAGTCAAGCGTATGTGCCTTCGGTGCCCCGCTCAGAGTCGTCCGGGGCAAAGGAAGTGGGGGTCGTCGGAGGTCACCGCGCGGAGGAGGCCGACATCGCTGGCATGGCCAAGGAAACCTCGTCGGCTTCCGACCTGGACGCCTGGATGAGGCGGAGGCCAACGTGCGGCGTTTGCGTGGGGAGCTGGAGGCTTCCCATAAGGCACAGGAGGAGCTGCGTCGGAGCCTGATTAGCGCTACTCAGGCAATGAACTCGACCTAGGCATAGTCCACGGAGCGGGAGGCGCGAGCTCGGTCGCAAATCGATGCGCTAATGTCCTAGGTGGCCAGTCTCAAGATAGCGATGGCCATTCAGGAGACAGAGCGCACTGCGGCGGACCCTGCTCAGAACGAAGCCGAGCAGGGTCTCCAGCACCTCGAAGCTAAGTGCCAAAGCCTGCGTTCCACTTGCGCCGGTGGGTCTTCTTCTGCTTGTATCTCGCCTTCGTTTGGTCACCGTACTTGGTCGTGAACCTGTTCTTTCTTCAGGGTTGCGTGCGAAGGCGCTCTCGGATCAGGAAGAGAGGGTGGCTGCAGACTAGAGGGCGCAGGAGGTGTCCGCCCAACTGGCGACCCTAGCCGCCTCTGCACGGGCTCTCTGCGACATCGTGCTCAACGTCGACTGTGGGAATGCCTAGCTGGCGCTTTGTCTTGACGAGGCTTGCCTCCAAGTGGACCCCTTGATCTTTGAGGGGATCCACTATGGAGTGCTCGTCGCCTTGACGTTGGTTGGCTCGCACTACGACAACGTCGATTTTGAAGCTGTGGGGGTAGGGATACACGTCGAAGAATTTTGACGACGACATCCTTACCATCAGCAATGCCGCCGTTCGTGGAGCGGAAACCCTCTCGCGCAAGGTCTCGGGCACCACCATCCGTGCCCAACATCAGAGTCCCGAAGCGTGAAGACTGCTAGCTTAGGTGTTTATGTTCTTTGGGCTGTATGACAGTGGTAAATGAGCTGCACTCGTGTGCATATGGTTTTTAATCGGCGTGTTTGTCTGTCTGTTTTGCCGTTTTCTCGTTCCTCTCGTTCGGGTTAGAAATGTGCTCCACTCACTTTAGTCTTGCGTGCGTGGGTGCGCGTTTTAGCCTCGGAGCTGGCCCGCGGGGCTAAACGTTGCGGCCCGGCGGTGCGATCAAGACGTCGGGGGCGGGTCGCAGATCCGCTGCGATGCGAGAGAAAACTGAGCAGAGGGAAAGAGTTCTGTTTTTCCTCGTCCCTTTTGCCTAAGATGAAACAGCGTTCTGTTCCTCCCTGTACTCGTGCACAGGTGCTTGACCTTGCCTTGGAGCTGGTCCACAGGGCTTGGTTTGAGCGGCCTCTTGGTGCGATCAAGAAGTTGAGAAACAGGTCACTGGTTCGTCGCAGCGCAGGGTGCGAACGGAAAAATTTGAAACAGGCCTCTTGGATGACGACAAACAATGTTACGTCTTAAAGTGTATGTACATGTGCCTATATGTGTAGCCCCGCGAGTGAGTCGTGGCCGACTGCTGGCGTGAGTCGGGACGGATCACTCAGAAGGTAAACGAGGCAGGAGGAAGGCTGTGTGCATGTCATGTTCTTATGTTTGTTGTACAGGTCGACTCAAAGTTTTGGAAACTATCACCATAACTTAATCTAAGGAACGACACACATGAATGACATACAGAAGGATCAAAGAAAAACTATGGATATATATAGACAGAAAAAACATATAGAATAATTGATAAGCTCATCACAATACATCAGTATTGGTTAGAAAATGAACAGAAAGGTATCCCAAAGATAGGTTATTTTAATTAGTTATTATACTCCCTCTATTCCAAATTATAAAACGTTTTAGCTTTTCTCGATTCATAACTTTTGCTACGCACCTAGATATAAGTATGTGTCTAGATACATAATAAAAACTATGTGTTAAGAATGTCAAAATGTCTTATAATTTGGAACAGAGTAGGTACTAAACGTGAACTTCTAATATTTATATTTCTAGTAGCCTGTGCGGAACCACATGTTGATGGGCTAGTTAGAAAATGAAAAGAAAAATATACAAAGTGGCATACATGGGAAGTCCTCAATCCATCAACCAAAACGTTATTCGTCTATTTTCTGCAATTCTCATAATAATAGTGGCAAGATATATATGCTTACACGAACACAACATTTAGCATCAACTTAGTGAGCTATGATGATAAATATATATATTGAGAACCCGTGGGACTGTCGGAGGGGGTCACATATCATCGAAGGTTCGAAGCAATGGTCACAGACTCATCACAGACTAACAACTTGTTCCCAGCGGACCCCGGCAACCGGCAAGCACGCTGCATGCACGCGTCAATGATATTGAACCCCAACCACATACGACGCAGGAAAGATCAGGTCCTAGTCTTGCCGAGTCCAAGTCTTGCGCACGGCTCTTGCATGCTGTTAGCTGCGAGTCATATGGTCGTCTTCACACTCTGATCAGACTGATCACGCATGCAGACGCAGACTCAAGGTCGTCGTTGCTGTCGTCTACTATGTAAATGTCAAATCATGCGCCAGTTTTCAGTCCCCCGGGAAAGTGACAGTTCTCGCAGACACAGAAGAAGTCAGAATGCACTTAACATGCGCCACAATTAGATGAGGGACTTTCTTTATGGCAATATGTAGATAACACGATTATTTTTATGGGACATGATTTTGAGCCAGCAAAGAACATGAAACTATTGTTATGTACGTGCTTTGAACAATTATCAAGGCTCAAAATTAATTTTATTGTGGGTTTTTTTTCTTATGGAGAAGCGAGAAATTTTCAAGAACAATACTCTCAGCTATTTGGCTGTGGTCTTGGTTTGTTTCCTTTTAGATATCTCGGCATACTAATACAACATAAGAAGATCAGTAATAATTAATAAAGGTTGGAGAGAAGTATAGAATAGGTTCGAAAAGAAGCTCAGTTCCTGAAAAGGGCAGCATTTATCTTATGGAGGCCGTTTAGTTTTAATTAACTCATGCTTAACAAGCTTAGCTATGAAAATGGAATATTTTTTGCCGCCCTACATTTTTTGCCGCCCTAAAGAACAAGGGGGTCTTGGGATACAAGATCTGGATGTACAGAATAAATGTCTTCTTAGTAAATGGCTTTTCCATTTAATTAACGAGGATGGGGTTTGGTAACATTTAATAAGAAATAAACATTTAAGGTCCAAACAGGGGTGAAAATAAACTGGCGATTCCTAATTTTAGACTGGATTGATGAAGGTTAACCCTCTCTTCCTTAACCAGGGAGAACATAAGGTGAACTAAGGGAGACAAGTAAGGTCTCAGGAAGATAAGCGGCTAGAAAATCCTCGTTTAAGTGAACAATATACGGGTCTCTATTATAGTCACTACAGGAAACGCATGCTTTGCCGAGGGCTTCTGGCTTTGCCGAGGGCTAGATCTCAGGCACTCGGCAAAGGCTCTCTTTGCCGAGGGCCAACCTAGGAGCCCTCGGCAAATCTAGGCCCTCAGCAAAGAGGCCAGGCCCTCGGCAAAGAAACAGCCCTTGGCAAAAGAAATCTTTGCCGAGGGCCAGGCCCTCGGCAAATATGGCCGGATGGGTCACGGCGACCACTGGCGTCAGTCTTTGCCGAGTGCCTGTCGTCAGGCCCTCGGCAAAGATTTTTTATTTTTTTAATAAAAATTCTTTGTCGAGGGCCATGGACCAGGCCCTAGGCCCTCGGCAAACTTTTTTTTTTGGTTTTTTGGACCCAGTTTTTTTGTAGGGCTATAATACATTATTTAAAACTCAATTTTAAAATTTGGGCCAATTTTGACTTTTTTAATATATTTCCTTAATTTATTTTGTTTCGTTGATTTTTCTGAATATTTCAAATTTGGACAGCAGGTGCATGGAATAATACAATTTAGTGCTTCAAAAAATGTTATTCATGGTATTTAGTGTATGTTGAGTCCCTATTTAGGAACTCACATGAAACTTCGAGCATCTTGTTCACGTAACATGATGAGGAACTTGCCGAAAAAGTATTTTAAGATTATATAAAATCCATACGAAGTCCGAAAATCACAAAACTTGTCGACGTGTCATGTTATCGCATGTGTAGGCTGTGGTAAAAATTGAGAAGGTTTCGAGTAAAAAATTAAGACGTCTTGCTCGAAACTTTCTCAATTTTTTACCACAGCCTACACATGCGATAACACTCAATAAGTTTCATGATTTTCAGACTTCGTATGGATTTTATATAATTTTAAAACACTTTTCCGGCAAAGTTCCTCGTCATGTTACGTGAACAAGATGCTTGAAATTTCATGTGAGTTCGTGGATAGGGACTCAACATACACTAAATACCATGAATAACATTTTTTGAAGCAAAAAATTGTATATTTCCATGCACCTGCAGTTCAAATTTGAAATATTCAGAAAAAATCAATAAAACGAAATAAATTAATAAAATATATTAAAAAAGTCAAAATTGGCCCAAATTTTAAAATTGAGTTTTAAATAACGTATTATAGCCCCACAAAAAAACTGGGTCCAAAAAACCAAAAAAAAGTTTACCGAGGGCCTAGCTTGGCCCTCGGCAAAGGGGATCTTTGCCTAGGGCCTGGCCCATGGCGCTCGGTAAAGAATTTTTTTAAAAAAAAATAAAAAACCTTTGCCGAGGGCCCTGGATCTGGCCCTCGGCAAAGGCCCATTAGAAAAGGGCCCACCACGGCCTCCCCCAAACCCTATCCACTCGCCGGCCCATCCTCCGCACCCGCGCCCCACGCCGCCTGCCGCCGCATCCCGGCCCCGCCGCCGCCACGCGTCGCCGCCGCAGCCCCTCCCTGCCACGACGACCGTCCCTCCCTACCCCACTGCGGCCCGCACCAGCGCGCCCCGTCCCGCGCCGCCACGCCACGCGCTCCACCGGCGGCGCCGCACCGCCACGCCCCACCACGAGCGGCCGCCTTGCCCCGTCCTGCCCCGGCCCTCGCCACCGCCGCGGAGTCGAGCTCGCGCACCCCCGACCCCCTGCCCCAACTAGCTATTGCCGGCGGCGCCCGCCCGTGTTCGTCCGCCGCGCCGGCCCCAAGTGCCCCCGGCCGGCCCCTGAAGAGCGGAGGAGCAGCAGGAAGGGAGAAGAGAGGAGGAGGAGGAGGGGAGAAGAAGAGGAGCAGGGGAGAAGGGGAGAAGAAGAGGAGCAGGGGAGAAGAAGAGGAGCACGGGAGAAGAGAAGAGGGGAGAAGAGGAGGAGAAGGAGAGGAGGAGGAGTGAGCCCATACGACCGACGACCGTCACGTCCCTGCGGCCGCGCGTCACGCCCCACGGTCGTCCACGCCATTGTCCCCGCCTCTAGCCGGGGAAGAAGGTGATCCCGACTCCACGTCGCCCGACTCCACCGCCACCCAAGGTAAAGCCCCGCCCCCGGTTGTCGGCCATCATGCCGTGTATGTCATTGCTGGCCTTCATGCCATATGTGGATGTGTGGGCCTTCGTGCCATATGTCGTTGTGTCGGCAATCGTGCCGAAAATGTAGATGTCGGCCGTCGTGCCGCCTTTTTCCTTGCAGATTTTGGAATCCTCCCCGTACAGGGGAGGTTCTGCCGAAATTTACAACTTATAGTATCGTGTTTCTTCTTTGGCAGAGAAGAGCCCGTCGTAGGGGACCCAGAGTACCCCAATAGTCTTTGTCGTGGCCGACTGCTGGCGTGAGTCGGGACGGATCACTCGGAAGGTAAACGAGGCAGGAGGAAGGCTGTGTGCGTGTCATGTTCTTAGGTTTGTTGTACAGGTCGACTCAAAGTTTTGGAAACTATCACCATAACTTAATCTAAGGAACGACACACATGAATGACATACAGAAGGATCAAAGAAAAACTATGGATATATATAGATAGAAAAAACATATAGAATAATTGATAAGCTCATCACAATACATCAGTATTGGTTAGAAAATGAACAGAAAGGTATACCAAAGATAGGTTATTTTAATTAGTTATTATACTCCCTCTATTCCAAATTATAAAACTTTTTAACTTTTCTCTATTCATAACTTTTGCTACGCGCCTAGATATAAGTATGTGTCTAGATACATAATAAAAACTATGTATTAAGAATGTCAAAATGTCTTATAATTTGGAACAGAGTAGGTACTAAACGTGAACTTCTAATATTTATATTTCTAGTAGCCTGTGCGGAACCACATGTTGATGGACTAGTTAGAAAATGAAAGGAAAAATATACAAAGTGGCATACATGGGAAGTCCTCAATCCATCAACCAAAACGATATTCGTCTATTTTCTGCAATTCTCATAATAATAGTGGCAAGATATATATGCTTACACGAACACAACATTTAGCATCAATTTAGTGAGCTATGATGATAAATAGATATATTGAGAACCCGTGGGACTCTCGGAGGGGTCACATATCATCGAAGGTTCGAAGCAATGGTCACAGACTCATCACAGACTAGCAACTAATTGTTCCCAGCGGACCCCGGCAACCGGCAAGCACGCGTCAATGATATTGAACCCCAACCACATACGACGCAGGAAAGATCAGGTCCTAGTCTTGCACACATGTTCTGTTCTTGGGTAAATGGAGAGTAGACAAAACGATAAAACATCAAATTTTGGTGGGGAGTGTTTGTGCTTGTGTTGGGCTTTATGGCTAAGTTGAAACGACATTGTATTTGATAAACAAAGGTATCATCTTATTATCTGCGGGTTTTATTCAAGGCCACGCATTGGATATGATTTTAGGCATTACTACAAAAGGTGGAGAATCGGGAAGTTGTGCGGAATTAATGCTTACCGTGGTTTGGAGATCACCACATCAATAGAGGTTTTTGCTAGATAAGGATGGAGGTTTACACATGGATTATGTTAAAGGTGTTGAATCACTATTTTGCAATTTTGTTTGGTGAACTATGAGCTCGCTTTTGCTGTGATTGCAGCTATTGTAATAAGAAAATGGCTAAAACATCAAATTGATGTGAAGGCTGGGAAATTTCTGTTTCATTACTAAAAAAACTCGACCTAAGGAAGTTGCTCTAGGTCTTTCGCAGCCCCAGGTTTTTGCTGGTCCTTACTGTAGAGGAACAGGAGCGCTACATACGCTAGCAACAAAAACAAAACATTTTGTACGGTTCATACGTTCAGTTCAGCCACGAAACCATGTGGGCCGGGTAATGCCGTAATGGATCGCTACTATCGCTAAACGCGTGGTGCAGGTGCCGCAAAGAAGATGTAGTTAGATTGAGAAGTCCAAGTCCAACGTCAACGTCCCAACTCCTCACACGCCTTACGTAGTCAAATCAAAGTAGTCAAACACGGCAACTGTTACCATCATATCAGATACTGTGGTACTGTAACGCTCTCAAAGAAGATCACTTTTTTCCGAAGGAAAAGGGGTTTCCATTAAATTTGGAAGAGAGTACAGCCCCTTTTACACATAGCCCCTGGAAACAAAAGAAAATACAAACAAGGCCATGAAGGACCCAGATGCAAACTCCTTTGCCTTCCAGGAACATCGCCGGTCTTCACGATGCTGCACCGTCCGCCGCCGCACCATAGGCGCCCGAACCACCGACTGCTGACCTTGCTCGCCGGAGAGGAAGCACGCATTGAAGATGCCGCAAAATCCAGCAACCCGGCCACTCCACCGAGCCGCATCATTTTCGTTGGAAGAGTATCGGCCGTTTCCCTACAACACCAGCAAGAAGACGCTAGCAGCACCAGCGGCCAGAAGGGAAGCCCACGGAGCAGGGAAGACTGAGCAGCACCATCGGCCACCAACGTGAAGCAAAAGACCCTAACCTGAAATCCACGACCTCGCCGTTGACGCTGGAAGACCGGGCGATGAAGAGGTCGGGAAAGTTTATTCCTCTGCGCCGTCGCCGTCACCACCTCGCCGATGCCGCTAGGAACAGCAAGCCGCCGAGGACGGAGACCCCATCGGCAAACCCTAGCTCCACCGTCGAGAAGCGACGGCGAGCAAAACCTAGGACTAACAAGCCTATCTACAGTCGAACGTCGAAACTCCGGTCCACCTCCATCTCCGGTGCCAACCAGGCCACCGGAGAGGGAAGGGACCGGCGGAATCGCCGCCGGCAGCGGGAGTCGCCTTCGGTTCGCCCTTATCCGCCGCTCTTCACTGACAGCAATGTTGGAATCCACACACGAAAGAGCTACTACGGTAATGATTAAACCCGGTGTCCGTCCGTCCATCCGGACGGACCAACCCGCTCGCGCCGCTCGTCCACATCGTGCGGCATCGCTCGCGCCGTTCACCCGTATCACACTGCTCGCCCGCATCGTGCGCCGCGCGCTTCCGCCCCATTCTGCCTCGCTGCTCCTTCCACCAGATCCACTGCGCGATGAGAGATCCGGTGGTGGGGGACTACGATTGCAGGGGCTGCATGGGTTGCATGTCCTGCGTGGAGCCCAGTATACTAGTGGCCACAAAGGGGTCTCCGCCAGCCCCGTGGTAAGCGGAGTCGATCTGGTCGATGGTGGCGCTAGTTGATGGTGGCTATGACGCGGTTGCCTCCGATGAACTCCACACGTCGGCAAGCCTCCATTTCGTAAGTGGTAAGTAGATGTTGCGCTTGAAAGCACATGTTGCAAGCGTGTGTTTCAAGTGTTGCAAATGTTTTAGAGGTTTGTTACAAAAGTAGGATTAGGATGTTGCATATGTAGCAATGGTTGTACATGTATGTTGCAAATATTTATTCCTAATTTTTTATCTATTTTTTATACGAATGTTGCAAGAGTGTTTATCTGGATGTTGCATATGTTTCACAAATACGTTGCAAGTGCTTTATTTAGATGTTGCATATGTTTGCAATGATTTCAAGTGTTTTCTCATATGTTTTTACAAGTGTTTCAGACACATATTTTAAGTGTTTCATTTGTCTTCATACGTATATTGCAAGTGTTGCATCTAGATATTTAAAAAGTAGATTGAGTGTTACATATCCCTTCTCGTCTCAATGTCTCTTCCTCGTCTTTCTGCTACCTTGCATCCTTCTTAGACCGGGGGATGGAGGTGCGGACATAAGTGCACGCTCTCCTCTTCTCTATTTCAACGGGCAGGGATACCGCTTCACTGTTTCATTACTGTTCACTGTTTCGTTACTGTGAGCAGCCTGAGATCGGACTGTGGTGGACCATGACGTCAAGCCCGCGGTTGTGGCTGGTGGGAGGCGTCCTGTGCGATGGACGTCGCTAGCATCTTCGGAGCTACTATGGCCACAAGGGCTGAGTACCGTACCGCACTACTCGATAACACATACTCAAGCCCCTCGTAGCTCAGACGCTCAGTAGTCGTGCTGTCATTCTGGGCTAAATCTTCTAAGCCCGCGCCCTTTTTAGCCCAACTCGGGCCTGGTAGCCGTTTTCCTCTCCAGCTTCCTTTCTAGGCCGTAGCCCTCATTGGCCCAAGTCGGACCCTTCCTCTTCCCTCACGCAGAGATGCCAAGACCCCAGTGAGTCAGTGACCCAGTCCATATCAAAGGGTTCACAAATCACATGTTTCTAGAGCAGTAATATGCAGAATGTAAGCAGCACCATTAATCCATTACAACGGGTGTCTGAAAAGTATCACTACCGACGACACCAAAATGAAGCAAGACGCAACAAGGGCAAGTCTTGACTTCATGCAAGTCCCAGTGATAGCAAGCAGGCCTTCAGCGTTTTACCAGGGATTCTTTCAAAATGAAGCAAGACGCAACAAGGGCAAGTCTTGACTTCATGCAAGTCCCAGTGATAGCAAGCAGGCCTTCAGCGTTTTACCAGGGATTCTTTCTTTTTGGCGGTGAGTTCTGGGAAGCACAGGTCCATCAACATAGAAGCGTCGTAGGAGGTTCCACAAGCTCCTGAAGGTGTTCCTCTGTTGTACGCAACTTGTCCATCTTACCTGTATCAGCCAAAATAGCTGAAAAGGTGTGAATCAGATGATAAAGACGTACGATGCACAAGGTAAAGTGATTCTTTCCGCTTCAAACAGCCAAGGTAGGAGAGATGTCTCAAAGAAGGCACATTTTCATAGGGCATTCTATCACAAGACCACAGAAATCACAATGAAGATGCTTCCCTTCCATATAATGCATAGTTGCATACACATAACACGACTCTCATCTACAAAACCCTCAATGGTAACACTGAAGTAAGAAAAGTTTATGTGTGTTTGATGATTTATTAATTGCACACCTACACCAGCTCCCTGGACTCCAAAATAAGAAAAATCTTGGCCCAGCTAAGGTAAAACAAACATGCAATTTTCTTCTAACTACCTAAACATGTGGTTAAGGAGCTATAACCATATGCAAAGTCTAGGAGAAATATTTCAATTTTGCTAAGAAAATGTCAAAGTGTTTATTTTATCTATTGATAGAGCTTGCAATAAAAAAAGGGTCGATATGAGTACCTTCAGAGAAAAGCCAGGTTGCAGGGATGTATCCACTCTTCCATGATACCATCCACAAGAGAGAATAGACTGTCCCATCTTTCATGTCATACAGACCACAATATGTTGTCGTTTTCAAACACCGGCCATCACTGTGATCAGTGTAATCATCCATGAAGAAGATAGTCCTGTGAAAGATCATATGGAGATCAACGGACAGCTGAGGAGCACCCTCGCCCAATGAACAAAGCTACATCATTCCCTAGACTCTTCACTTCAGCCCACAACAAATGCTTCAAGTCTGCCTCGAGCACTTCAAACTCGCTGCTACCTGCACTATGATTCATGAAAACTTTTCTTCCAGACATGTATACCACATATCCTTTGGAGTTCATTGTTCTACGTACCATCAGCAATGTCCCATGGGATTCAAGAAGGCAGAGCAGAGGCTCAGGATATCTTTGGGGTGGGTGGGGATCTCCCTCAATGATGCGCTCAATACGAGATACCCTTGGCCTATCATTGTCAAGCTCGTCCACAATATCAATCAAAAGAAGGTCCTCAGTATTGGTGTCAATAGCATAGAGCTTCCCTTGGAAGAAGACCATATCTGAGAGCCACATGCACTGCTCATGTGCACTCACTGACCATGCAGCAGCCCCTGGCCTGCAAAGTGCAATTGTACCAAGGCCACTAATAGCAACTATCGCAGCAATGCGTTTGGAGCACACAATCAACGTGATTACAGATATATCAGCTAGGTCCTTGATATTCATCCATGTGACCGGCGTCTCATCAGCAAGGACATTGACAGTTTCTACATGCTCATCGTAGCAGATATATGAAGATAGGCTGGGAAGCTGCACAGTGGCATTGGTGAAGGGGTTCAACATGAAGCAGCTGTGGTCATCCCTGGATAAGAGAAGCCACTCACCACAAGAGTTGTGGTAACGAGTAGCGTTGGGCAAGTGGAAGGTTTGATCATGAGAAAATCTGACAATGTTGCCTCCTGGAAGCACGGACCAAGGCATTGGCGTCATGGGTGGTAGGTGGCACTGCCTCATGGAAGAGCGCCATTGGCGGCAGACAGCAGGGAAGTGCGCGCGGTCAGCACGTGTAGGGAGGTGGAGGAACACAAGCCCAAGGAGCTCTGGCGAGAGGTCCGACCATGTCGCTGTTGGTGAGCTTGAGGGTTGCTCCATCTGCATTTAGGATTAGTACAATCAGACAACAAAGAAAACAGAGGAAAGGCATGTAAGAATAGAAATGCAATTTTTTTTTTTTTTGAAACGACACCAGCAGGAGTTCTGCTGTTCAATTGATTAATAACAACGGGGAGTAGAGTTGACAAGGGAAACAAAAGGCTGAGGAAAAACAAGAGCTCAAAAGAGAAAAAGCTCCATCCAGCTAGGACTACATGAAGCACACTACTCTTGTGTTTAAGTTTCTCTCATGCTATTTGCACCATCCAGACACCATGCCCTTGCCTCATCCTTTATCTTCGCCAATAGCATCATGACAGGGACCTCGATCTTTCTAAAGATTCTTGCATTGCGCTTTTTCCATTGTTTTCAGGTTGCAAGAATGATTAAAGAACGAATTGCTTTACTTGGAGCACCAATCGATTTCCTTACTTCCTTTCACCATTGATGGGTGTTGCAATGAAAACTTGTAAATCCTTAGTTTTGCGAACAAGGATTTAACCACCCAAACCCGCAACGGCAGTTAGCTAAACAACCGACCACTACTTTCTCCTGCTGCTACTAAAAGCTATGGTCTGTGCATGGTAACCAACCACTAATTTCTGCTCCATTACAGTACAACAATCAGCTCAAAAATACCCTCGATTAATGATTCAGTAAATAAAATCTCACACCTGTTGTTTCAGCATATCAATTCCTCATCATAGGGTTCAGTACTTCAGTCACTAATACCCTATAAAACAATGTTCAATATCCACCATTGTACCGACTAAGCCAACACCACGGCACGGCCTCATAAAACAATAGTATTTAGTAGGTAGCAGTTTAGAATTGCATGCCTATATGTGTGTATTGATATATTATGAATTTTAATGGCTGGACATAGGATTGAGCTATACTTACAGTTCTATATGCTATCCCCTCTAACCATCTCAATGGAAATGTTGCAGATAGGAGCTATATAAGCAGCAGCAATAGTAATAAAAATTGTCACATTCCAGTGCCCTCTGATAGTTAGTAATGACATCAAATAAAGTATATATGGTGCAAGAATCATAGCTACTACTTCTGAATGTCTGAACCTGCTAAAGAAGTACCAAAAGATAACACGATATCTCCAGAAATCACACGGATAGGAGAAGAACACATTAAGCAGATACAGATCCAAGCAAGGTCGTGATATATCGAACCACACTCAGGATTCCACCCCATCTACTCGAAACAAATAGGAGTCGGCATTAAGTCCGAATACCAAAAAGGGATCCTTTTTTCCAGACCTCGTCCTTGAGAATGTGGAGGAGCTTGGTCTTGTCAGCGCTATCGAGACCGAGGAAGAAGATCTTGGCCACCTTCTGGCGCAGCCCCAGCGAGGTCAGCACGCCGTAGAACCAGTCCAGCAGGAACATCTTCGCCCGAGCCTGCGGCCGGCTGCCGCCGCAACCTTCCTCCTTCACTTTCTCGCCTGAGAAGAAGACACCGACTAGGATCTGCTAAGGGAAGGGAATCCCATCGGGAACCCGGGGTTCTAACACAGGGACTATGGCAAAACTCCGGACAGGACCCAGACGGAGACAATGGGGGTACGGCGCTCAGGCGGAATGCTGAATCCGGTGACCTCGTGCCCGGGCGTGCACAGATCCAACGGCAACGGGAAGGTGGAGCCGACGAGAAGCCTAGAAGGGAGTGAGCTGGTGCGGTGAGGTCGTGAGGACGGGAGGGGACGCCGGAGCCCGAGTGCTGGCACCAAAGGAGGCACAGTCCCACGGAGCAGAGCAGCGGAGCTGCCAAGGGTGATAGAATGGGGAAAAAGTTACCACCGCAAAAACGATATTCTATTCTTGCCATTTTTCTTGGTCTTTTCAATTTTATGCACTCTCTCGTTGTTACACATTCAAATAACACTTTCTAAATTTTCTTACAAATTGTTTACTATCTTTTTCTTTAGAATTACATAGTACAATGTTGACGCTCGTAACATGCACACACACTCACCCCTATAAATACACGTATGCAAACTCTACCCCTATGAGTACCTTTGAAGGACTGGGCTGGCAGATTTCGAAATTCACGAAGTCACCACAGGTGCCTCACTGTCGACGGAGACGTCTCTTACCACTAAAAGCATAACGCCGTTAAATTTTAGAATAAATCTAGAAAAATGCGAGCACCCGTGGCAAGTCGAGGATTTGAACCAAGGTGGAGTTCCACTACAAGAAACCCAACCAACTGATCTATGATCAATTTGCAAATTTTTACTATCGGAATGAGAAGATTTCTAACAAGTCTACCATTAATGACCATTTTTGGTTGCGTGACATGTTAGAGCATGCCCACGTAGAGGCGCATTGCGAAAAGATCAAGCTACTCCACACAGCTCTTTTCTCTCTCTCATGCCCAATCTATTTGGTGGAGGCCACCTTCGCCTCCTTCGTTCCCGTCTCGGTGGCGCCAGCCCATAGCAGATTTTTTATGAAACACACAATATCTATCTTTTTGAAGAGTGGTCAGGTCCGCTAGGGCAGCCCATAGCTGCCACACGCCCTGAGGGGGTCTCTCTCGAGCGCGCAGAGTTTCAGCTTTTCGAGGGACCTCACTTGGTGTGTCTTGCGTGCCATGCTCCCAATGATACTCCTATAACGACATGTCTGGCGTATTACGCTCAGTGTTGGAGGTATATAGTGAAGTGTTAATGTGCAAACACTTTTTTAATCAATAGTCGTTTTGAAAGTCGCCTAAGCCAATTTTGGCCCGCTCCACTGCGTTTTGATTTGTGTGCGCTACATAGCACTTTAGATGTGTGACCGATTTTCAGGTCTACACATACTGATATTTTGACGGCACTACTCAAATGGCTAACCGGCATGAAAACAAAACCAACACTCTTAATTTTGTAGTCTCTGTGTTCCAAATTCTAGATTGCTTTATGCTTTGTCCTACCTCAACATTATTTGACGTTGACCAAGTTTGTAATAAAAATTATATTGGCATCTATTAGTTGGAATGAATGTACAATAAAAACACATATCAAGGGGGATTTAATGAATGATATGATCTTATAGATGTTCATGTTTTGTTTCATAAATAATTAATTTGAATTAGAGAAATTTAACTTTAAATAATAATCTATCTGCCCTCCCCCTCCCCCCCCCCAAAAAAAACCACCTGATGTTTTAGGATTTTGAAAAAAATGTTTCTAAAAACTTGATGTTTTAGCTCTTAGATAATAGACCGGAGCTATGTCATCTTGAGATTATGTTATGCATGCCTCCGTACATTTCTTTTATTGAGGGGCTTATTCCTTAATTAGCATTATTTATTATGTTTGACAGATAGAGGTACATGAGTAGTTTTCGTTGAGCACTAATCTTTCTCTAAGAAAAATCATAAAACATTAAGTATCTTTTGAGACGAAGGGAGTACTGAAACAACCCGTATAATTTTAAACAGATGAAATATGAAATTTAACTGAGCGCAAGTACCAGGACATTCCTTCATCGTCATTAGCCATTATATATAAAATTTAATTAAAATGTGGTAATGAAAAACCAATCCCATAGTTGCATCACCATGCTACGTGCGCATCACCGTAGGAATGAACGGAGTATCTCATAAGACTACCCGCACTCATGGACCTTTATATTCATCCTCTATACGTCCTAGTCAGCAAGATTCTCTCCTATATACTCAATTCTCCCGCACCCATTCATCATCTATATCATCCTCTATCCACTTTATTCACTATGGGACCCACTTGTCACTTTATCTAAATATATCCATGTGTGATCTAGTTTTGAAGGATTTATTGAGACGAATTTAATGGTGCAATCGAAATTTAATTTGGATTTTTGGTTTGTGAGTTATAGCATTTTTTTCCTTTGTTTAGCTAGTGGGGTCCGCCACTATAGAGTATAGAGTAAGCACTGTACTATTCTAAATATAGAGTGAGAGAAAGAATAGAGTATCGTTTTAGAGTATCCAGTGTAACAGTTTTTACTCTATATTCATACACTAAAGTTTTAGAGTATTATTTTAGAGTATCCACTGCGGATAGTCTAAGCTCGGAATCGGATGCAGGGCAGTTTGAAGTTCGAAACCATCGGCGTGGTGGTGGACAACTCGACACGGAAACAAACCGTTGGAAAGGAAAGGAGGAGGCGCACATGGGCTGTGCGCTGCGCTCACCCTATGCGGAGTGGGCCCGCGCGTGCGCGAAGGAAGGCCTCATCCTCCTCCCGACCGTTGCCCAGGAGCGGCCCATTTGGAATCCACTCCGTCTCCGTCTCCCTTCTCTCTCCCACGCGGCGGGGCGGTGGCGTAGCATTCACTCTCACACGCATTTCGGCTCCCTTTCCCTCCCTCTCCCCCAATTCAAAATCACCCCCCACTCCTCCTCCCCCTCCCCAATCCCCATCCTCCCTACTAGGGTTTGCCTTTGCGGCGTCGCCCTCGCCCTCATCCACCGCCACCACCACCACCACCACCAGCCGCCGACGAGAGTTCGCGATCCGTGTTCGCGGGGGTGCCCGGCGCGACGGCGATGGAGATCAACATCGTGGACAAGTACGAGAAGCTGGAGAAGGTCGGGGAGGGGACGTACGGCAAGGTGTACAAGGCGCAGGACAAGGCGACGGGGCAGCTGGTGGCGCTGAAGAAGACCCGCCTCGAGATGGACGAGGAAGGGATCCCGCCCACCGCGCTCCGCGAGATCTCGCTCCTCAACCTCCTCTCCCACTCCATCTACGTCGTCCGCCTCCTCGCCGTCGAGCAGGCCGCCAAGCACGGCAAGCCCGTCCTCTACCTCGTCTTCGAGTTCCTCGACACCGACCTCAAGAAGTACCTCGACGTCTACCGCAGGGGCCCCGCCGCCAGGCCGCTCCCCGCCACACTCATCAAGGTGCTAATCGCGCTTATTACTTGCTTGCTTACTCACTCACTTCTTGTCAGTTGTCACTCGGGGAGTATATATAGTTATTAGTTGGCTGCCTGGTTTACCTCTGTCATCTGTAAAAAAAAAATGATACATTTTGTAATCGGTCTTCTGAGCAATTGAGCGCTTCGTGATCAGAAATAAGTAGCCCGTGCGTTGCAATTCACATCCTTAATTTAATTCTGATGACAACGGTACAATTCTGATCAGAAGGAAAAAAAAAGCCACATAAATGTCTACTGCTCATGCTCCAATCGATCTGTGCAATTGATCACCTCATGACCAGACCAAACTAGCACGCGCATTGCAAATGGTGTTTACAGGTCTGACACAAGGTGATCTAATTGGATCATCATAGGTTGAGAACAACTGTAAAATCAAAGCACTTAAAATTAAATTTGTATGTTTTGTCTGTATAAGTTCTGGTTCTGCACGCAAAGGCACATTAAATTATGTCTCAGATTCAGTAGTTAACAACGATTGTAAATCAACATATACTGATTATGATTTGCAGTAAGCTGGCAGATGATGTGATAACCTGTGTTTACCATTTCTCAAATTAACGACAAGAAAGTTCACTGTTTATTGATACTTGTGACGACCCAGATTGGTCCCCGGTCCCCTTAGTTGGCGTTCCGTCCTTGTGATTCAGAAAAAGGTCCAGTACAACACAGTATTTTGACTAGTGAAGCATTTAGTACATCATGGACAACGAGCCACTCTCTTCTACCTTTACTCTCTTGAAACTTGTTTAGTCAATGCAATTCTTGATTGTTATATACCAAGTTTAGAAGTTCACCTCCTTTGGATGCTTTTGAACTGATGTGCTTTCTTTACTTCTTTCTAGAATTTCCTGTATCAGTTATGCAAAGGAGTTGCACACTGCCATGGCCATGGTGTCCTTCACCGGTTGGATTTCTGTTGTCTAATTTCTGTTGCTGAACTCATCTGATGAATACAGCATCACATTTTCCACTTACATGGTTCATGCTCAAATTTGTTTATAGGGATTTAAAGCCACAAAACCTGCTGGTGGACAAGGAGAAGGGGATACTGAAGATTGCGGATCTTGGACTTGGTAGAGCTTTCACTGTGCCTATGAAAAGCTACACCCATGAGGTACTGGTTACCATCTGTAGTTGGATTGCCTAATGCAATTTTATTTTTTAACAGAGTTTCTGAGCATGATCCAGTAAGCTCTTTATATTCTGTATTTGTGTAGATTGTCACACTGATGGTCCGATGCAATTTTAGTTTTTAACAGAGTTTCTGAGCATGATCCAGTAAGCTCTTTATATTCTGTATTTGTGTAGATTGTGACACTTTGGTATAGAGCTCCTGAAGTTTTGCTCGGAGCAACACACTACTCAACTGGTGTTGATATGTGGTCTGTTGGATGCATCTTTGGTAAGCCTGTTCTCCTTTTTCAGCCTTGAATCATGATGCCAAGTACTTTGTCTTGTGCTGAAAACTTGATGCATTATATATATAATATAAGGAATAAAATGCAATAACAGATTCATGTTCTTGTACAAGGAATTTAATAGTGCCCCACAATCCAAACTGCCCACAACATTGAATTTATGACCAAGCAAATAACATATTATGCTTAGTCTTAAAATATTGTCCTTGCTCTTCTTGATTAAGAGGTATTCAAATGATTTTGTACTTATGTTGAAAACTTTTACCCCATTGTGATGTTCATAACTTTCTAATGCAGCTGAAATGGCCCGACGACAGGCTCTCTTTCCCGGTGACTCTGAGTTGCAACAGTTGCTTCACATCTTCAGGTCCTTTTCTTTTCCTTCTGTATTCAGTCGTTGGTACCATAATATGAGCAGTACCTTCCTTAGGTGCTAGGATAGTGATGACTATGAAGCTGTTCTCGTCCTGTTGAAGGAACGCTGGTACATAACATTTTGCTGCAGTTGTATTTCATTAGTTCTTTCCTAGGAAAATCTGAATGTGTTATTAAATGAGATGATAGTTTGATTTTCAATACTCCTCTGTTAGACACTACTCCAATGGCTAAATTACACTTAAATTCTTGATTGTTTTACCTTTCAAGGAATAGCTTGCTTGCACATATTAACGCTAGTCTATCTCAGTCTGGTTCTACCAACCTGTATTGACCAAAATATGCTTTTCGAAAAAGGTTGCTGGGAACACCTACTGAGGAGCAGTGGCCTGGAGTGAGTGATTTGAGGGATTGGCATGAGTTTCCACAGTGGAAGCCCCAGAGTTTGGCACGTGTTGTTCCAACACTGGAACCTGAAGGCGTTGACCTGCTATCAGTAAGTTATAATAGTGATTTACATGCCAATCTACTGTGTTCTCTTAAATTGAAAGTGTTAATCAACCAACCTAAGATACTTCTTTTTTGTCATATTTGAAATAGGTCTGCATATTTTGTTTTGGTGCCTTGCCCCAATATGTGACTTGTTGAGTGCATTCATTCTTAACACGCTTCCTAAAATCAATATCTGGTTGTGCTTTAAAAAAGAAAAGTGCATTTACAGTTCCATGTTTCACCATGCCTTTTGAACAAGAAATTGAGCGATATTTTGTTTCTATAAAAGAAAGAAAACTGAGATAACAGTTTGTATTCATGTGTTGCAGAAAATGCTTCAGCTTGATCCTTCAAACAGGATATCAGCTATAGCTGCGATGGAGCATCCATACTTTGACAGCCTTGACAAGTCCCAGTTCTAGCCATTGTATACCATGTGATTCAGAAGCGAAGGCACTGCTCTCTTACAGTGAGATTTAAAATGGAGATATGAATTTCACTTGCCATCTAGGCAACTGGTTCATACTATTTTACCGATCTGTTAGCGAAAATTGGCATATGTGGTTTCACCTTTCCTGTTACAGTGAGTATTGGTGTCTGTTGTCTTAAAAACTTGTGGCGAATAACAAGAGTTACCTGTGGGGGGAGGCCTGATGTCTTTATTTCTCAACATCCATTT
The DNA here is from genome assembly GCA_022457205.1 of Saccharum spontaneum. Lineage (NCBI taxonomy): Eukaryota > Viridiplantae > Streptophyta > Magnoliopsida > Poales > Poaceae > Saccharum > Saccharum spontaneum. The sequence goes on from CM039607.1 coordinate 6,029,072, forward strand.
TCTTCAGTATGGATGTGAAATAGGAAATCTGATTTCCTGATTACTATCTTCAAGTTTCAGCTTTCCTTTTTGTTTCTTTTAATAAGCATGTGATTTCATTTTTCCTTCTCTCCCATGACGCTATCTCACCAGCTCATTAACAAAGTTAAGTAACCAGGCTGAAATTCATGAGGTACAGATAGCTTGAACATATACGTGTTAGGGGACAGATAATCGAAACCAGTTGGAGGTTAAAGAATACGTGTCAAACAACTAAGATGGTCAGGACAAAAGCAGTAAGTCAGCTTGGAGGATACGTATTGGCCTATTGCAAATGACAGGAGTTTGGGGCATGAAAGAAAACCGGCAAGCAAAATGCATTAAAAGTTGTCAAACTTCAGTGTCGATATCCTAGAAAGTGACAAAATACCTGGTACCTGTTGTCTAAACTTGTTTGGGGCATGAAAGAAACTGGCAAGCAAAATGCATTAAAAGTGGTCAAAACTTTAGTGTCGATATCCTAGAAGTGACAAAATACTTGGTACCTGTTGTCTAAACTTGTTTGGAGCATGAAAGAAACTGGCAAGCAAAATGCATTAAAAGTGGTCAAACTTCAGTGTTGATATCCTAGAAAGTGACAAAATACCCAGTGCTCCCATTTGAAAAAAAGCCCCAGAATGTGCTTGAAAAATTCTACCAAAAATATTAATGAATAGATGATGCAAAGTTCTATGTACTTTTAAAATTTGATATGCAACAAAAATATGTATATGGAGATAAAAAAAGTGAAAACAAGCGAATAGTTGCAGGTATCAGATGAGACAAACAGTATAACCTGCAACTATTCAAGTGTTGATTTCACTTTATATTAATCTTCGTGCATAATTTTTTGTTGTGTCTTAAATTTACATGAACATAAAAATTTGCATCATTTGCTAAAGGATCGAGATGACTAAGAAGAGGATCGAATTGAGCTAATCTAAAAAATTTGCGGAAATAAAACCCTATCAATTTGTCAAAATTCACCAATTGTGCCTAACAAGTATTCTATGGTTATCAAAAAAAGTTTTTGCACTCTTGGTTTTAATCCTACACCAACATGACAATTTTAAAAATGTAAATTGCATGAAAATAAATGTGAAAAGTAAAGAAGCTTAGGAACACATGGGGCTGTTTTGAAGTACATGGGGTTGTTTTCTTCAGTTTAGTTTGTATATGTATTTTGATGTACTTGCAGCTGTTTTCAGCATTCTTTGAAGTACATGGGGCTGTTTTCTTCGGTTTAGTTTGTATATGTATTTTGATGTACTTGCGGCTATTTTCAGCGTTCTAATACTATACTTCATGTTTTACTAACTATTTTGCCAATAATTGTAATACTTCATGTTTTACTAACAGGAATACCTGAAAGGAACTCTAGACACTCTGAAGCTTCAAATCCATGAGAGAGTGTCATCTCTACCGTGAGCCAATATTGTGGAATCTAATAGCCCATGATCGCCAACTTATTGTATTGTTAGATATGTATTAGATTAAGTCTTTTATCCTACATTCCTACTTGATATGCCTATATCACTTCTTGAACAAAACTTCCTTAGGGGGTGTTTAGTTTCCACCTAAAAATTTTTCACCCCATTACATCAAATGTTTGGACACATGCATGGAGTACTAAATGTAGACGAAAAAAACTAATTGCATAGTTTGGTTGGAAACCACGAGACGAATCTTTTAAGCCTAATTAATCCATGATTAGCCTTAAGTGCTACAGTAACACACATGTGCTAATGACGGTTTTATTAGGCTTAATAAATTTGTCTTGTGGTTTCCAGGCGAGTTATGTAATTAGTTTTTTTATTAGTATCCGAAAACTTCTTCCAACATCTCATGAAACACCCGATGTGACACTCAACAACTTTTCGACTAACTAAACACCCCCCTTAGGTAATGATATCATAGTATGTTAATGCTATGCTGTGGAGAATGCTATGCTGTGGAGAATGATGGACCACTTATATTCTAAATCTATAGGTACCAACCTTTACATTGGACCTTTATATCAACTATCTTAAGACCTATGCTATCAGTGTATGTTCAATTTCTTTGAACGTATCTAAGGACCTATATTTTATTATTAATGCATTAAATTTTGTAATCTCAAATACCTCGGCTCTGATTTAAACCTTAAAACTATGTTATTAACTCGTAATGTTTAAACATCTCAACTCTGATTTGTGCTTTTATTTCGTATCCACAACAAATTGTGGTTTAAAAAAACAAAACAAAAACTGTGGTGCCAAATTACTAGTAGTAGGCAACATCACATCCTACAGTCTTGCAAGTCTGAAGGCCTGTGCAGTGCAACTCAATTCAGCATCGGGTACAACCAACAGATACAGTCATACAGAAGAACAGGATCACAAGTTGACAACGGATTCACACCGAACACCTGAGTTTATTCATTACAGAGAGGTTATTTGTTCAGTTTTGTGTTTACATCCATCTTAAGAGAATGATAAACATCAGGATTTCAACAATAGAGCCACACGCTTAAAGATGCTACAAGTTACAGATTTGACGAAGGGGGGAATGCTTAAGCTAGGCAGCTAACAGGCAGAAGTTGCAGATGCACCCACAGTGAAGCAAATAACAGAATCCTAATAAACAATAGAAACACCCCTACAAAGCTGCCGTGCGTCCAGCAGAACTTACACCGAACAAATGCTAACAAACATGTGAAAACAATCGAATCAACAAGAAGCAAGCATCTAAGAGACTGCAGCCACAATCTTAGTTGTCCACGACAAGCTTCCGCCTCTTGTAATTAACCATCACCTCACCCTTGATGCCAACCACCATGGCGTTCCAGTCGTTCTCTGGGAACGGCGACACCAGCTCGAACTCGAAGTTCCTCAGTAGGTGCGTCCAGATCGCCTTGATCTGCAGGTAGGCAAAGGGCTCACCGAGGCACCCATGCCTGCCGCCTCCAAAGGAGATGTATGAGAAAGCGCCTGCAGCCTTGTCCCTCCTCCCTTCCAAGACCGAATCGGTCAGGGTCATATGAGTCAGGGTTCTTGTAGATGTGGGGCAGTCTGTTGGCAAAGGAGGGCGATGTCGCAACAATGTGGCCCTTGGGGATGTCATACTCTTTGCCTTCCTTTGTTGTCACGGTGAAGTCGCTGTGTGATTGGCCGAAGCAACATGATTAGCGGCGGGTGGAGACGGAAGGGCCTCTTTGATGCACCGGTAGAGGACATCCATCTCTGCCAGGATGTCATGATCAATCTTGTCGCCATGGCGTTTCATGACATCCTTCTGCTCCTCTACAGCTTCTGCAAAGTACTGCTTGAACCGAAGCATGTACGCTCCAGTCCCAGGTTGAGGTGATCGAGCTGGTGTGCTGTCCAGCAAAGAGTGCTGCGATAAGTAGCCCGGTTACCTCACCCTCAGTGGTGGGGCGCCCATTCTTGTACTTGGAATCAATGAAGCACTGCAGCATGTCTTCCTCAGACTGTCCAGAGGCCTTGCGGGACTTGATGATGGTGGCAAAGATTTCTGCCAAACGTGCCCGTGCCCTGTCACGGCGCTTATGTGCAGGGATTGGGAGGTATGGGAAGAGGACACTGATTGGCTGCATCCCGTTGTCAAGGTCATGGAAGAGAGCAGAAACATCATCGAACAGCTTTTCTCTCGCACCTCCCTTCCCAGCAAGCACCGGCTAGCTGTCAGTATGAATGAGGTGCTCCAACTCGTACTTCAAATCAACAGTGCCACTTTCTCCCCACTTTGAGAAGTACTCCTGCAGGAAAGGTTGGGGTTGTGCATGATATTAATTAATTATCCAACATGGATACAAAAATATGATTAAAAACAGCAAATTCAGAAAACTAGAAAGATCAGGATGACAGATGTGATTTATCATTTTT
>CM039607.1:6033073-6064855 GCA_022457205.1 Saccharum spontaneum
AGGGATGGAAAATACACCAAATTTCAAATTTTGGCTTATAGTACTGTAGCAAGGCTGCACAAAAAATTTGGGACCAAAAATCCAAAAAAAAAATTTGCCGAGAGCCTAACAGCAGGCTCTCGGCAAAGATGACGGCGTAAGGGTGCCGTTTGTGGGGGTTGAGGCTTTGCCGAGATTTTTTATTTACCGAGAGTCGAGCTCTCGGCAAAGTTTGGCTTTGCCGAGAGCCAATATTTGCCGAGCGTCGAGCTCTCGGCAAAGCTTGGATTTGCCGAGAGCCAATCTTTGCCGAGCGCAGGCTCTCGGCAAAGGATTCTTTGCCGAGCGCCCGATATTTGGCGCTCGGCAAAGCATATGACACTCGGCAAAGATACTGTTTTCGGTAGTGACTCCCAGGTGTATCTACTCCCATTTTTAATAAACCACCTTGTACTTATTTATCAGTTTAAGTATGTTTATATACTCATCTAAGACACTACAAATCTTACTATATAAAAAATTTCAAACGAACCCACATTTTTAGTATATTGTTATAGTATCATCATAGTAGTATATAAAATAAGTATAACCACATACTCTATGTACACTTACATACTTGATGTACAAAACTACCTCATATGATCTAGTATGATCATATACTCTGTATACATATACTTCGTTGGGCCATATACACATCTTAAACCTTAAGATACACTTATGTGAGATATTACTTGTTGATTCTCCTGTAGTCAAGGCTAGGTGCTCGGACCTGGAGCATCCCTCCTCCTCTACCCTCGATGAGGAAGGGCATGTACGTCCCAAACATCCAGTCCCACACCATGAAGAAGAGCTGAGAGTAGTTGTACTTGCCGCCATGCAGCTGGTGGTGTACGTCGTGATATGCCGCATTGTTCCAGAAGCTCAGGCAATCCCAGCAAGGCAGCATCGACAGGCCGCAGAGGTTGTCAATGGCCTTGATGGTGCAGAGCGAGAAGAAGATGGAAGCCCTTGGTGACATGCCGGACACCAGGAAGAAGGGTGTGCCGCCGATAGTGTCAGTGATGAAGCTCTCGACAGGGTGTCCGTACACGGCTCTAAAGGAGTAGGGAACCACGAGATGGTGGTGCCATGAGTGGAGGTTCTGGTAGAGGAACCTGCTGGCATGTAGGGTTCGGTGCCATGCGTAATGCCACAAGTCGAACCAGACCATGGCCACTGCGATTTGGTTGGCTAACTTCAGATACAAGGTCTGCACTGGCGATGCTTTGGCGCTCTCTCCTTTGACTTGTATATATCCCAATTAAATTCAACAAAACAGCTAGCTCATTATCATTAAATTGTCACAAGCACCACATAATAAATTGTAAGTCCCATTGCAACTGTCAGCAGCCCACACCCTGGACAGCCCGAAGTAGCATCAAGGCCTAGGCGGGGAACACAGGCCCGGTCCAAGAGCGTGCGTGTATCTACGTTCGACTGGGTGTGTACCTCTTGCATGAGTCGATCAGGAGCCGAGGGGGATAAGTAGGAGTAAGCTGGAGTTTGTAGTCCACTTTGAACCTAAACTCGATCTACTACTATCGTCAATCTGGCCCTCTACCGGGAAGCTACTTCCTTCTTCCTCCTCTGCTCCTCTCCCCTTGCCTTCCTCTCAGGTCGCCATCGTGCGATCCTGATATTGTTATCAAAATCGTTGCTCCTTGGCGACGACAAGTTCTGGAGACTACGCCGGCTATCCACCACCACTACATAAGGCTACAACAGGCAAGGGGAGCCATGGATCGCAATGTGCGCTGCATGTTCGACGAATTGTTCAAGAGGTTTGACAACTTCGACGAGCGGTGGGTGAAATGGGAGAAGCGCTTCACTGACGAGAAGTCCGCCCGAAAGGAGAAGGATAACGCCACGGAGGAACGGATCTCGTCGTTGGAGTTGTACTGCACCACCCAGTACAACGCCGCCGTCATCGCTGACAACTAGGGGTCCCTCTTCTAGGAACGCGTCCATGATCTCGAGCAGTGCGTCAATGATCTCGAGCTCATCCATGTCAACGAGATCCACGACAAGCGAGACGATTGGATCGATGCACTGAAGGAGGTGACTCGGGCAATCACGGCGTGGAGGCCTAGAGTCGGGGGCACCCTCAATGACGTTCAGTTGGAGGTGCGAAAGATGTCCAAACTCTAGGATCACGATGTGGTCAATACTTCTTCTTTCGGTCCGGGCTTGTTCATCTCCCTGAAGTTGGTCACTGCCCGCCCACCTGCCAGAACCACGGGCGTCAAACTGACTACACGGGAGATGGGCTATGGTTCGGTCACGGCCATATATAGCTCCAACCCCGGCCAATGTTAGGTTCTCATTCCCCAACCCCAATCCCCTTCCCCTATTCGTCCGTTCTGAAGGCCAACACTACACCACACCACAACCACCCAATTTGCCCAGTTATCCACCACATCCAACCAATTTTCCACATCCCCATCCCCAACCCCATCTGCCCAATTTCTCCGATCCCTATTCCACAAAATTTGCTTCCCCTCTCAGCCAATTACCCAGAATGAAATTATATGTAGCAAGGAACTGTACCAAAGAGAGAGCCATATAATCATGCATGTTGGCACGCGATGCAATAATAATGATCTTAAACACATACGCACTATGCACATACCAGCTTGAACATCATCATCAAGGACACCATGGCAACCTGCATGAGCTGCTGCTTGAGGACGTTGCTGATGACTTGTCACTTCGACACATGGTTCTTGCTATCTTCATGAGTGCTTGGGTGCAGCCTGTATTTGTCCATATACATGGACTGGCCAAGCGTTGCATGCAGGCCACAATACGCCCAATACACCACGATGGGCACAAGGATGGCCAAACCTTCGTCAGAGAGTAGTAGCTCCATTTATGTTAGTTTATTTGCTTGCTGTTTGATCGATGATTGATGTATGTACATGTGCTATGCAGGTACTGATGATGTGTGTCGATCTTACTACCGGAACGTCTCTATATATACTCTTGCTCTCTTGACTTTTATATGTACTAGGTAAATGTCCGTGTTGTAATCTCCGCCCTTGAGATTTTTCGTCAACATATTTCTTGACTTCGCAACATTCTAAGCTTCTATCTTGTCAAGCATGCTATACTAGGTACTCATTGTGGGCAGACAAAGGCCTAAGTGCAACTTTCAAATTCACGGGTGTTGTACTCTCCACTTAAGATTTTCCTTCAACATATTTCTTGACTTCGCAACATTCTTGGCTTCTATCTTGTCAACCATGCTATAGTAAGTGCAACTTTCAAATTCACGGGTGCAGCTTCCAAATTCTTTTATTTGCTCATCGTGATAGTTGTGTGAGAAATGAAAAATGAAACATTATGCTACAATTAGAGGCCATGGATTTTATATTTCCTACATACAATGAATTGGAAATTTTCAATGCTTACTTTTGGTTCTCACTAGCTAACATCATTATAATTGGAATGAGAGGAATGCTGTCTCTAGAACACGAGTTCCTCTTAGTCCTAGTAGATAAATGTTCCATACAACTAACCCATGGAAATAGGGATATCATCAAGGTACACAACCTCCCATGTGTAAGAAACATGAATATGGTTCATTGCATTTTTGAAGAGTTGACTTACAGTAACCAATGATGTGAGAGGAAATATTCATGGATGGAGCTTATCAGATGGTTCAGCACTGACGAAACTATTGTGCTAAAATGAACAAAAAGGTCATTGTATTTTGACTAATATGCTGAAGAACGTTACAAACTGAAGCTCAAGCTATCCAAATGAAATGTATGGCAAGGTTGTACATTGGAAAAATAGATACACATGCCTCGACTTTCTTGATCGGCTGGAGCTTTGCCCCGACTTTCTTGATCAGCTTGCCGACTGGCTTGTATTCATCACTGAACACCATTTCTTGTCTTGAGTGTATTGGCAAAAATTTTCTGTCAACCTTAAGATGCTTCTCTGGTGAGTACCCATTGCTACTACTGTAGTTTCATTAGTATATGATCCATTGGTAACATTACCCTTTGCTGGTTTATTCATGTTGGTTAAAGAAGATAATAAGGTGAACAAGAAACTGACAACCAATTTCCTCAAAAATAGAAACTGACAACCAAGCTGATCCTATATTCAGGATGTGTTGTGCTTTCTAATGACGAAAAAGTCACTTTAAGCAATTAAGCAACTGAACTGCGAAATGAAGGCTTTACTATCTCATGCAAACATTTGTAGATATTTTACAACTATAGCCAATTAGAGTATTAGACCATCAATGAATGAGACCCAATTATTTGTTCCCAGACTATAGAGTAATAAGAGTGTCAGATATTAAAAGTAGTAGCAGGAAAGCAAACTTATCTGTATGACTGCAACAACATATTAGTACAACTGTACCCAAAGTTTGCTAAGAAAAAATTGTGCAACAAAGTTGGAACTTCACCGGTACATACCAATCTGCAGCCATGCCATCCTCACTGCACATCCATATCTAAAGATTGCTAAGAAAAAAAAACCTCGACAGTATTTATAGGATCAAAGATAGCTTCATCAGAGTTTAATTAGAATGGAAAACTGCTAATCAGTAGAACATGCAGAAGCACCCTGGCAGCCCATATATCTACCTTTTGCGAGTAGTTTCCTAGTAAAACCTCAGGTGCCACATATGCAAGACTGCCAGCAACACCAATCAATTTCTAACCTCAAGGTTGAGGAACATATTATTGATCATCAACCTGCAGCTAGTGAGTCAAAGATGATTCAAGGGCATCTAGTATTGACCTAGATGCAACTCTAGCCAGAGAACACCACCTCAAGTAAATACATTTCAATAAAGATCTAACAGATATTAACATAGCAGCCAGCAGGTCATATTACAAAATCTAAATGGCAGATAGACTAAAATATTGAAAGGCAAAAGGTCTATTTTTTGTGTCACCAGTAGCAGAAAACGTTCAAGCCAAGCATAGTAAAAGTTAACGACTTGAGCATGGGACCAGAATTTTAGCTTCCCAGGTAGCTCTCCTTCCTGCAGTCCATGCTCAATTGGATGATACAAACGAGTTGGACGATGCAAATGAGATGTTACTAAGGGCTAGCACCAATGAAAAAAACACAGATTCTAACCTGAGCATCCTGAATAAGTGATAAAATATGAATGAGTGTGAAATTATTACTTCACAACCATTAATTTGGGGGAACAATTCGATACTAAATTCAGATGTGTTCATTAATTTGTGTTCAGTGATACCGTACAAACAAAAATATCAAATGACCACTAAAATTGGTCAAAGCTCACACATCAATCAGAATGACAACTAACACGACTAACCCAAGAGAAAGGACACCGGATAGAGTACCTACTGCTACATCTGCTTTAAATGTTTGATTTACTTGTGCATTGTAGTACTGGGTTGGTATGTAATAAAAGGCATTTTCAGCAGTTTTCCCTAAAATATTATAATCACCAGCGTTATAAAAGTAAATTAGAGCAGAAATATCAAATTGCCTTTCGTTTTACTTTCTATAAAAGAAATACTCAGTTGATATGATGTGAGCTTTTCCTAAGTAACAATTCGAAAAACATATGAACCGATTTCTTATTAGAGTAAATATTCTTGTTAGATATATTAACCTAAGGAACCAAATGGTTTCTTTGATAAACCACCTACGATAAATAGAGTTGACCATCAAGCTATGGTTGGCTTCGCCCAGGAACCACTCATACACAAATGCCAACGCTCTTGGCGAGAGGTAGAACAAGCACAATAGACACTATTTTACGGCGTTCGCCGCGGCGACAAACTCACATGTATCTTGGCTACATATTCACTGGACTTGGCAACTGAATACAAAGGAGCATGGGGGCTACATATAGGCCATGGAGCTCGCCTCCATGCCGGCCTTCGCGCCATGATTCGCAGGACCCACGCAACAACACCGTGAGCCACTTGCTCATCCGGACAATGCGGCTTCTACCATGCAAATTGGCATCATGCACACTACTACTCCAACTAGACTCGGTCTCAGCCATTGCATGCCTTCCAGGAGGTACACACGACACTGCCATCCAAGAGGCACACACGACACCCAAAAATAGCCAGACATGCACACCACCATGATGCGGCACACACTCACATGCCATGGACACTACATGTTGTGGTTTATTTCTAACAATCACCCCCTAAACCACGACACCCCCATACGCCGAACCTATAGGAGCGTTGGCTCGTTGTCGATGTCGGTGCCTTCCTTGCCGCCGCCGTGCTTGTCAGTGCTGTCGCTTGAGCGCTCCTTGCTGTGGCGTTGACAATGCCGATGCACCTCCCACTGCTCGTTGTGAGCAGCAGACGCTCGACGCCATCCGCGACCTCCTCGACTCCACCACAGCACTCCACCGCCTCGCGCAGCCTGCCGATGAGCTCCTCCAGCAACATGGTCGACATCTAACCTAGCTCTAGATACCAATTGTTGGCTTCACCTAGGAACCACTCATACACACACACCAATGCTCTTGGCGAGAGGTAGAACAAGCACAATAGACACACTATTTTCCGGTGACCAACGCCATGGTGACAAACTCGTCTGTATCTTGGCTACATACACTAGTCTTGGCAACTGAATACAGAGGAGCACGGGGGCTACATATAGGCCATGGAGCTCGCCGCCATGCCAGCCTTCGTGGCATGATTCGCAGGACCTGCACAGCAACACCGTGAGCCACTTGCTCATCCAGACAATGCGGCTTCTACCATGCAAATTGGCGCCATGCACACCACTACTCCAACTAGACTCGGTCTCATCCATTGCATGTCATCCAGGAGGCATACACGACACTGCCGTCCAAGAGGCACACACGACACCCAAAAATAGCTAGGCATGCACACCACTGACACGGCACACACTCACCTGCTGGACACTACATGTCGGGGTTTATTTCGCACTATCTGTTATCAGTCGCTCGCTCTTATGTTTACTTGATAGATGATAAGGTTTCTCACCTAGAAAAGTTCATGATTTCTGGGCAACGTGCTCTTCCGTCAAGGCCTAAGCAAAGGTAAAAGCATTACCAATTGTACTATATTCAAATAAAGAGTGCAAGCCCAAATGAACCAATTTGGTCTGCATATAACCAATAATTAATACTGAGAGTAAAGGAAAAAGGATCTGAAACATAAAAAATTAAGTAGGACTGTAGTTATGTTTGTGATAAAAGAAAATGTAAACGTGTCATGTTCATTTCATAAAAAAAGAGAAGGAAAATAAAACCTAGACATAATGTCCTTTTTTCTACGCTACAAGAACCCTCGTAGAACCCTCACTCTAAAGATGATACTGACAGAAGTGAAAGAGAACCAATATAGCTCTAAACATCATGCATGCATGCATACAGACTAATTTAGTCATTCTATAAAGGCAGTATGGCTAGCCTCGACATTTGCATACACAGGTGAACTTTGAATTAACATATAGAACTTCTACAAAGTTGTGGTTAATATGATCTCTCACCCAATTAAAATATCTCTATATTTAAATTGGCCTATTTACTGTAAGGAACAGCATACTCCTAGAGGAAGCATCAGATACACTAATTTAAAATTGTTCTTCGAAAGTTTGGAAAACAAAACAGCTAGATATATCAAAAGTGCAACAATTTCAGGCATTGGTGGTTACCTTGTTATATATTGTCCAGCACTGATCTTATCGTGATCACACTGTCATCGTTATTGTTCATCGGCAATTCCATTGCCTCTGTGTTCATTTTAGCAATTACAAACAGACTAACTATTCATCAGAGATTCATTGAAATCCGATTAGCACAACTATGAGGCATACCATAGGAACTGAAACATGAACATATATTAATGTTATGTGGCTTTGCGGCAAAATGCTCTTGTATTAGGAATTGAAAGCTGCAACATACCTTTTGGAATGTACCTGAATGAGGTTCACTGAAATCCATAGTGCAGATACTCCTACAACACTTATGTGTCTTCTCTGCAGAGCTGAACAAAATCTACCAATCCAAAGCTGCGACATATCTATACCAGCTTAGATCATTGATGTCTTCTGCAGTGCTGAACTATATTCAGGTTATATTCTTCTGTTAGGAATTGAATGCTTAAAGCTGCAATATGAATAAACATTTTGTTCTTTTGAAGCTAAAATTTCAAGCTATGGCTAAATAGCTTCTTCATAACTCAGTGGCAAGAATCTCACAGAACTCATATTGTATTTCACGATTTTCCCAGACGATGCTGAACTTTCTTGCACAGCTTTGGCAACGACATTGTCCCACACAGGCTTGGCAACGACACTTCATATTTTTACCTGATTGATTGAAGTCTGAAGATGACAGCCGTGAAGGACGGCGGATGGCTGACCTTGATGCCCTTGACGGAGATTACGTGGAGAAAATCCCACCACAAAAAAACCAGCAGACCACCAACCAGAGCAAGGCACGGGCACACCAAACGCACGCCAAGTTCCAGCAGCAGCCTGGGCGGGTTGGCCTAGGAAGCCGCCGGACCCTGGTTGATCTCGGCCTAGACCTTGTCCACTCCGGGACAATGGCGGTGGTAGGGCGTATGGGCGAGGAGCTAGGAGCAGGGGACGCGCGCGCGGTGGTCTGCCGGTAGAGTCTCCCTTTTATTAGTTGTAGAGACAGAGATATAGATATTACAAATAGGAAGACCGGTACCTGTAAGCATCAAGAGCCCAAGGGAGAAGAGGAGCAAGAAGCCCAACACAAGAGTATCCGGCCGGAGTAGCGCAAGTAAGAGGCCCAAGCCAAGTTGTATCTGGAGTATCGCTGCCCAGGCAGCTGTAACGAATATAACGTGGAGAGGAAGTAGAATTCGACTTGTCTTGGTTCTCGCCGGAGACGTTGGCGGCGAGCTGCGGCTCGAGGATGGCCAGTGGCAACCTTGCCCACCGGAGCTTGTAAACTCCAAGTTACCCAGTTCTAAACTACACTCATAGTAGAGTAATCGCAGTAGTATCCTAACACATACATTTGTGCTTGCTTCTCACGTACAAAACCATGCAACTCTTCTTTTTCCTTTTCGGTTTCCTCAATTTCAAAGTGCTTCTTTATTTTCTTTCATCTCCACACATGTAAATAGCACACGTAAATATGCATGCACATATTTATGAGCTTTTCTTGTACACAAGCCCATGCCATTTGCTTATTTCTTATCTTCTCCTTTAGTACAACTTGATAGTGCATATGAATGAATACATGCATATGTGAAATTTTTTGTACAAAATCTCGTCAAACACCCTTCAACGACCAACCTGGCACCTACTGTCAGCCAGAGTTGGGGAAGATGACCTAGCTGACTTGGAGGTAAAAGCAGGTTGGAATATCAGTACCCCAACCATCAAGCTCCAGAGCGAGACGTCCTACAACCAGAGGTCTCGCCAAGAGAGAACAACATCATCCTTCGCCTGAGACTAGAACGAGAATGATGGCGGCCGACCCTTGGGAGCACCTGGAATAGAGCCTCGCAGCTGTCAGATGAGTCGGCAAAGAAAGCAGGTGACACAAGCGGGCACCTTGCCATTGTGACGAGGGGGCGCTCACAATTATGCACTAGTGGTGGAAGCCATGGCACCTGAGGCACCATAGCAGCAACTTTGTAATTTACCCAGCTTTGCCGAGCGCCAAGCTGAAGGCGCTAGGCAAAGATTTTTTTTTAAAAAAAATTGTTTCTCTTTGCCGAGCGCCAGGCGGGAGGCGCTAGGCAAAGAATTTTTTAAAAAAATCAGCGCGGTCTTTGCCGAGCGCCAGGCGGGAGGCGCTAGGCAAAGAATTTTTTTAAAAAAATCAGCGCGGTCTTTGCCGAGCGCGAGGCTACCAGCGCTAGGCAAAGAATTTTTTAAAAAAATCAGCGCGTTCTTTGCCGAGCGCCAGGCGGGAGGCGCTAGGCAAAGAATTTTTTAAAAAAATCAGCGCGGTCTTTGCCGAGCGCCAGGCTGGAGGCGCTAGGCAAAGAATTTTTTTAAAAAATTCAGCGTTCCTCTTTGCCGAGCGCCAGGCGGGAGGCGCTAGGCAAAGAATTTTTTAAAAAAAATCAGCGTTCCTCTTTGCCGAGCGCCAGGCGGGAGGCGCTAGGCAAAGAATTTTTTAAAAAAAACAGTTTGCTCTTTGCCGAGCGCGAGGCTACCAGCGCTAGGCAAAGAATTTTTTTAAAAAAACAGTTTGCTCTTTGCCGAGCGCCAGGCTGGAGGCGCTAGGCAAAGAATTTTTTTTAAAAAAATTATTTTTCTTTGCCGAGCGCTAGGCGGGAGGCGCTAGGCAAAGAATTTTTTTTAAAAAAACTCAGTTTGCTCTTTGCCGAGCGTCTTATTGGAGGCGCTCGGCAAAGAAAACGTCACGCCGTGACTACCGCCGTGACCGTCGCTTTTCTTTGCCGAGCGCCCGATAAAAAACGCTCGGCAAAGGAGGCTTTGCCGAGCATTTCATTGCCGGGAGCCCTTTGCCGAGCGTTGCGCTCGGCAAAGCCTTTGCCGAGCGCAATTCGGCCTTTGCCGAGCGTCTCAGGCGCTAGGCAAAGGCGCAGTCTGCAGTAGTGTAAGTGGCGACCTTGTGGTTGAACAACAAGCAATTGAGGCAACGGCCTTGAAGACAAGGTGGAATCTGGCACAGCGGAGGTAGAGCGTGTACCGTGGACGACCCGATCTTGCGTTGGTAGGGAGCATGGCAGCACCCGATGCCACCTTTCCTTATCCCCGTAGCGGACGGGGATAAGGGTCACCTCGTCGCGTCGACATCGAGAGGGATGGTTTTTCCCGATTGTGATATGGGAGGCCCTGGGTGAGCTGAGTGGATGCATGAACTTGACGCCAGTGTCGAGGCGGGTAACGATGCACATGTGACTTCTCGTGTTGCTGCACGCCAAACGTGCCATGCGCGGGCCCCCATGAGGAACACAACTAAACGAATCTGGGGGCGCAACATCGGCATCATGGAGGGGAATTTACCCCCTCGAGGTCGGAGTTGGAGGGGGGATCCTTCTCTACCCACCTGAGAAACTTGGTGGCGCGACAATGGGGAGAGGGAAAACAGGGTTTTGCTGAAGGCCTTGGAAGATGATTGGGTGGACGTTGGGGCCATCGCCGCGCCTGCTGGGGAGGTTGCTCCTAGGAAGGGAGCGACATCTCGAGAGATGGGCGTGAGAGTGACTAGGGAGAGGGAAATGGACGATCGTGCTGGTGCGGCGGTGACCGTGGGAGAAGTCGTCAGGCCTGGTCAGGACCCACAATGTGTTCAAACATAGAGTTTATGGCATGATTGGCTGAGTCTGACTTGACGACGGGTAGATCTGGTTGAGGAGGTTGCAGATTTGAATCTGGCTAGGGTGAACTGGCTGGGAATGGAGCATACCTAAAGGGTTTGTCGTGGGGGTCAGTAGGGAACGAGACGATTTGGTCAGGAGGTACAAAGAGATGCTTAGGGCCTGTTTGGTATACCTTCTTGTGGCTCTGAGTCCTACAATAGCAATTGCTCCCTCCTTATGAAATTAACTGGAAGCCCAAAAAAGCCACGTTTTATGGCTCCTTCGGTACTGTAGTACAGAGGTATATAGCTAGAGGAAGCCCTGCTAAGCATGGCATGGCCGTAACTGCCATGTGTTGCAAGCCATCTACCTCGTCAGACATATGGGTAAGAAGGGGTCACTATAGATATCTTACTATTACTAATTAGAGGCCTCAACGGAGGCACCGAGGCACCACGTTAATTCTCACGAGACGCGCTAAGAAAAAAGATAAATCTAAGAAATTCCTACAATAATAAGAAACATCTAGCCTTTGATTTGGTAGACTCTAATCATCATAACCGATAATAGCCATTGAATCTATTGTAGTTTATTAAAAAATACCCACCACTGCCATTATGAAAAATACATAAAGTAATCCCCTAATTTTGTATGTAAATTATCCACCTTTGCCATTACAAAAGATAATTTAAAATAACCCCCTATATTTATATATAAATTATCCACATTTGTCATTAGAAAAAATATTTATTTTAACATGTATATCAAGTATATCATGTATATCAAGTAAACATGTATGGCAAACATGTATACATTAGGATATATGTTTATCAAGTAAACATGTATACATTAGGATAAATATTTATTTTAACAACTTACGAAACATGGAAAATGTTCACTTAACAAACCACATAGCAAAAACACTTTACATTAACACTCCATGATAATAAATTTCATTCCTTATCATTTTATTAAGTTATACTTCTTTACTAAAACATTATGTCATATCAATATTATTAATTTAATTTTATGTACTCTATGATATATGAATAATACTAAACATATATAATGTTGTGATATAAAAAATTCAACATGTTTGGTGTCTGGATGCAAAGTGGATTTTAACTTATGTGGAAAACAATACTATTAAGATCTAGACCCTTTTAATAAAAAATAATTTTTGAATAAAAGATAAAGAATACTAGAATTTCTAATTGCAACAACTTGATTAAAAGTTCAAATATAAACTATAGATTTACGAAGTCACAAAAAGTGTTGTATCAAAAGTTTATATATCTTAAGACTAGATTTTAGCTAAATACATATCACACTAGAAAAAATATAAATACTAGAAATTCTAACCAGAGGTCCCCACTGGAGCTTGCATGTTAATCCTCAAAAGACTTGATAGGAAAACAAAAGATAGATCCCAGAAATTCTCATAAAAATCAGAAATATTTGACCATCAATTAAGTATAGCCTAGCTAATCACCACTGACATAACTTCGGTGTCACTCGAGGACAAACCGTACAAACCAAAGTCCGCTTTTCCTCCCTCAACTTCAAAACCTCTTGCGGGAGGTAAAATGCACGGTTTGAAAAGTTGAGGGAGATGGTTTGTCCGGTTTTGAAGTTAAAGGAGGAAAAACGGACTTTGGTGAGAGTTGGGAGAGGAAAAGTAGACTTTTATAACTGCGGTCGAATGGGCCAATCTTCCACATGGCACTTTTTTTTTGACCCTTCACGGTTTATATCGACGAGACATGGCAGATTTGTGCTGCTACCTCCGGGCAAATTTATTTGGCATCTACATCTCCATCTCAACATAAGTGCAGTTATAGTTTTTTTTTTTAAAAAAAGCGTAGTTGTTATGGATATGTACATACTCCCTCTGTACCACTATAAAAGACGTTTTAGGTGGTTACTGGGTACAACATTTATTGTCTGAATATGGACATCGTTGTGGCCAGGTGCATGCAAAGTTGAGTGAATCCGGACATTGAAATGAAATGCTAAGACGTCATGTAAACTAGGACAGAGGGAGTAGACAAACAGAGGTAGAGGTGCTGAGTCATGATAGCTCAAATGATCAACGGAGTGACGCAAAGAAGATGAAGGGGGGTTGCTCCGATCCTCAACTCTACTGCTGCTTCTTTTTTCTATCTCGATCGTACAATGATGAATGAAGTGCTAAGACCGACTGCACTGGCGTCCTCTATATCAGTATCGATTTGGAGAAAAAAGAGCTGCAGCGGGCTACTCTATGTCACCCTGTAAATTAGCGTGTCCCTTTCCATCCGGTAAATCAAGCGGACGTAGCGTCCTTCCGCTATAGCACTGACCCCACGTGAGAGCGCGCGCGCGAGGCAGCGGCCGCGACAGAGAGTGTGGGAGATAGTGCAGCAGCGGGCTCCACTTTTTTCTAACAAAAAAATGTTATAGCTCACAGACAAAAAACCAAATTAAATTCCAATTGCACCATTAAATTCGTTTCAATAAATTCCACAAAACTAGATCTCACATGGATATATTTAAATAAAGTGACAACTGGGTCCCACAGTGGATAGAGGATGATATAGAGGATGGATGAGTGCGGAAGAATTGGGTGTCACATGGGGATATTTACCATAATGTTATAGTAAATCACATAGTAAGGAGTTACTATAATCTCGTAAATTAGCATAGCAATTATCGTAACTCAAAGTGGTTGTAGAATAAGTTATTCCGTAGCCAGCTGTAGGGTAATATATATATATATATATATATATATATATATATATATATATATATATAGAACTAGTTAGCAGATCATCATCAGGACCTAGCCTACAACGTGTAAAAACCTGTCGCTCCACTCCATCTTTTCAACTGGAAAAAAAGTGCACATACAGAGAGGATTTCGTTGCTGAAAAAGTGCAACCATCGCATGCATCCCGTCAGCATTCGAAAGATGATGATGATGCCACTGCACACGTATTCGTTGTGTGACCACGTTTTGTTTTCTGGTGATGGACGTCGTTGTCGTAGCTGACTTGGCATGCATCGATCGGCAGAGAAGTTCTTGGCATGCACTTTTTCTACTTGTACGAATGCACGTACAAACATGCATGACGGTAGGATAGAAATCAACACACCACATTCCCATCACAAACATATAGTACTATACTGAATTCGGGACTTAGCTTGTAGAAGTAGAGAAACAGAAACAAAGAGAGAACAACACAGGTCAGTTTTCTTGAACTTTTCTACAATTTCGGGTAGAAAAAGTGCAGAAGTGCACCAGAGAATTTGTCGCACTAGCTGCATATCTTGTGCGCGTCTACACATATATCATATATGGTTAACCTACTATTGCTAATTAACCAGTTACTCCGTACTAGGAAGGAGACTATATACAAAATTGAATTTGCACCATCTACATCGATCATGCGCGCATGCTGCTAGAGTGGGATTTTTTGGTCAAACAAATTAACTATTGTGAAAAGGAAGTTTGCATCATACGTAAGTCATTTGTCAGGAACCCTTATTCATTCGGTCAAACAAATTAACTAGTTTAGCACAATATCATGGGCAACTTTAGTTAGGTCCTTGGTTTAGCACATATGGTCATCGGGCCTATCACAATCCAGGTGTGCTATGAAAGTTAGGGTCGGCATGGTGCACGTAAAATTAAATATTTTTTCAACCTCCATGTTGCATAAAAAACGTCGGTCTGATTTTCAATCTTGAACTACAAAATCAGGTAATAGATACCCATTGATTATCGAAACTAGACAAATTTGGTCATGTAAAATTTATAATTAATTTATTTTAATTAAATTAGAAAAATATGAAGCTAGTACTAATATTATTCTAAAATTGTTATCTATCTGTTGGTGCTATACTTAGAGTTATTTGTATCTTTATTATTTTAAATAAATAATGAGCATGACTACGAGCAATATAAAGTGATAACAATAAAAATAAATTAGTTCTAAATAACTATATATAGACATATATAAACATACTATGCCAGCACATCAGTCGGATGTGCCATGGACATGGACTGGACCACTGGATCGCATGCAGAGGATGACAAGATCGATGGGGCAGTTTACTTTTGTAGCTGCAGGCTGTCAGCTGGGCAGGGGACACTGCATGGTCCCGTGCAAGCAAGCGTGGTGATCGATCTTGTTGGAATCTCTGTGATCACTGCTTTTAAACAAGATATAAGAGCAAGGTCAATAATAACACCAAGTGTTTGGCTACAAGTCAAGTTATAAGAGCTAAGTTATACAATAGTTGTCTCCTATTTATTTATAAAAAAGTTTTTTTATTATTATATGGTACTATATGTCTTATTTTCTTTTTTCTACTCCTTCTCACATACACTATTATTTAGGCCCACAGATTCCTATGCTTCCGTGCCTAACTTGATGCTAAAATAAAAGTCAAGCTCTTTTCTCTCTCTTCTCTTCTTCCTTCTACATCAACAAAAATGCTGACTAGCTTGTCTATAAGCCTGTTACTATACTTGCTCTAAGAGCAAGACTAATAATACATCCGGCTTGCTGGCTGTAAGTTTCTTTGTAGCCTTCTCTCGGTCCACTCATATAGTAGTAGTCTTCACTATATATGAATATATGGCCACTTGTCTCTCTCACAAAGTTTTTTTTGGTTCTTATGGGCCAATCTCAATGCTAATTTCATGTCTCAGTTTTCAACACACTTATATTTTGGAAACAGTGCAGAAGAGTTTTATCCCCATAAAACTCTCTCTACTCGCATAAAACTCTTATCATCTCTCTTCATTAATACGGTGTCATGTCAGCATATTTAATGTCCATGAAACAGTCCGCTTAAGTTTACAGCCAACGCGCGGTGCATGCATGAACATGAACAAGGTCCTCCTTGGCTCCTTGCTTGTCTTGTCCAGCTGCAGTGTTGCTATTTGTTAAATAGTAGCTGGGCACGTTAATTAACATGCATGACTGACCGTGTCCGTGCATGCATGCATGTTTGTTTGCTAGAGTAGCTTGGAAGGGGAAACAAACGCAACAAACTAAGCTCAAGCCCGCGTGTGCCGCGCGCCGTACGTACGTGTCGTCTAAGTGTGGACACGTGTTGCATTGTGGTTGGTCTAGTAAGTAGCACACAACGTAAATTACAGTTGTTTTTAACATCGTACCCGGTCAGCTTTAAACTTGGTTAAAATTAAAGAAGTTTGAAATATATTATGGGGTAAGAAAGACGCATGGTCGTGAACAAAGTCAAACAAGATTCGCTAGCTATACACACACGATGAAATATATTATGGGGTAAAATGCATTTTTTAACTTCAACTTGCACGATAGTTTGATTTTCAACCCCAAACTATGAAACCCGATACTAGACAATCTTCAAATGTGGAAATCGGACAAATTTGTCCTTTAGCTAGTTTCAAAAGTGGGTTTCTATTTTTTAGAAATAATAAAAGCATGTATTAGTCTCTACAAATTCAATAACTTATGTATTTTGAATAAAAAAAAGAAACTAATACACTTTTTCCTAAAAATATTATATAACTGTCGATAATCTATTTACAGTTATTTAGAACTTATTTATTTTTGTTCCTATTGTTTTATTGCTTGTGGTCTAGTTTATTTGAAACATGAACAGATAAGAGCACTAATGAATAAATAGTTTTTTTAGGAAAATGGTACTATTTTCAAAAATTTTTATTTAAAATAAATAAGTTATGAATTTTTAGAGATAAAACAATTTTTTATTAGTTTAGAAAATAGAAAATAACCTTTGATAGGAGCTAAAAGACCTAATTTGTCCGGTTTTAACAGTTGGAGAATGTACCGTATTGGTTTCATTGTTTAGAGTTGAAAATAAAACTCTCATGCAAGTAGAAGTTGAAAAATACTTATACTATGATAATACATTAGTTATTCTGATAATACGTTTATTCAATGTGGTTAATTGTTTTTTACCAAATTGTAAGTTGTCGGTGAGATTTATTTTATTTTGGCCAAGCTAAAAGAAGATGCACTATTGTCTACAAAGTCATCAAACAAGATTCTAGCGCTAGATACATCATGAAATATATTTTAATAGTATATTTTATTTGATATTGTACATGCTAAAATATTGTAACACTGCGGTGTTACGCAATGCATTTGCATGGCAATCATATTGCATGTCATTTCATATATCATCATAATCATGGGTGATAATGTTATAACTTAAATGAAATAAAAGCTTGAAAATGATATATGTGATGTAAAATATTAATATGATAATCACATTACACCAAAAATCTTGCATCTATAAATTTTATATCACTTAGAACCTTAGTTCAAGTTTTGGAGCAACTAGATGACTCAAAAATTTTGTCAAAAACTTGTTCAAAAATATTGATTAAAAATATTAAAAAATATCCCCTATTTTAGCTTTTATTCTGCCATTCAAAATCTATTAAGAATTTTCACTTGGCCCCTTAATCAAAGTTGTAGAGAATTTAATTCTGAGCAACTTTTATTTTTGGGTCTATTCCAGAAAATGTTTTCTCCTTGTTCAAAATGTGGTTTGAAGTTTATTTTGCATTTGATTTGAAATTTGGAAAAATTCAAAAAAATTCAAAACGGCTTAACGGGCCGCCGCCCCGGATTCGGCCCGCTGGCCGAATCGGCCCGCGTCACCCCGCGCGAGCGCGCCCGCGCAGCGCAGGCGGCCCGGCCCGCGTCCACCCGGCCTCCCTCCTCCTCCCGCTCGCCCCGCGCACCGCTGGCCGCCGCGACAGAGCGCGCTCGCCGCGTGTCGGCCATGCGCTGTCGCCGACCGCCACGCGTCTCCTCCGCTCTGCCCTCCCGCCAGCTCGAGCGCGCTCAAGACCACCTGCCCGAGCCCTCCTCGCTCCCTCACTCCCACCGTCGCTCGCCAGCCGCTCCTCTCTCCCAAAACCGAGCGGGCGAAGGCTCACCGCCGCAAGCTCCACCTCCGCTCCCCGTTCCGACGCCGATACTCCACCACCGCCGAATTCGTCTTGCACCGAGCTCCGCCCCGTCCTCCCCTCCTCCGAACAAGCATCTCCATCCCCTCGTTGGCCACGGTAGGGCCCAATTTCTCCCCGCCTCGCCGCGCCACCGCGGCGGTGCCGCCGAGCCTTACTCCGCCACCGCCTCGCTCGCCCTATCCCTGCCCCTTCGTGCCTCTTTCCCGCGTTCACCATTATCTTCCGACCGTGTTGCGCATTTTGGTTGGCCTCGGGTTGGCCGGAGCCGGCCGATGGCCGCGACCGCCGCCGCGACGTCGAGGCTGTGGACGCCGGCGACCGCACTCGGGTTCTCCCCCCCCTCAGTGGGCTGGACCGCGCCTGTGGGCCGAGCCCCGAGCAGGCCGGCTCGGCCATTTCCCCCGCGCGCGCAAGCCGGGCCGCGGCAGCCATGGGCCGCTTGAGTTCTCGGGCCGGCCCAGTGCCGTATAAAGAAATCCATTTCTATTTTTCTTTTTATTATTCTTGATAAAAATGCTTTGGAAAATATTTTTAGCAGTCATTTCAACTCCAAAAATTGTAAAATAAATTTCTCTAGATGCACTAGAACCAGATCTATGATATAAAATTACTGCATGTCATTTTTGAGATACTTTTCTGTAGAGTTTTTAATTAACTAGTGAAATGGCTGTTTTCTTGTTAAATGTTTAATAAATCCTAGAAAAATCAGAAAAATATGACTCCAAGTTTATTAATCTTTTTGTGCCATGTACTTGCTAGGGAAATTTTATCTCATGCCTGTTCTGTAGAAAAATATATAGGTGTAGTTCAAATGCTTTCTATCACTAATATTTGTTATTTTTGTTAATTAAATAAATTTGAATAAAACATGCAAGTAATAATTTTTCTATAGTGTTTGTTTACTGTATAGAGAATAGTGGTGGTAGTTTTCGAGTACATATTCTTGGATGACGTAGACTACCTTGTAGAAGAGTCGTAAGTTCCACGTAATCCAAAGAACGTAACATGCTCATTTACATATCATTCATTCATTCATCATCCTCTCATGTCACTCCTGCAATGCACCTATGCATGAGCACTCATACTTCTGCATCATACAGGATAGCAGGAAGTGACCCCGGCAGTAGTTCCCGAGGACGCAGAGGAGCAGCCCGAGGTGCCAGAGCCGGAGTTGACAGAAGCAGAAGAGGAGGCCGGTGAAGAGCTTCCGGAGTGCCCCGACCACCGTCCGAGCTCCTTTGAGCGAGGCAAGCCCCGGAGCATTTCTCCTCCGGTTTACAAATAATTATTTATTAACTTTACTTAATTTGATGCATTACGTTTAGGAGTTGTTTGCCAACGTTGCTGCATTATACCTTGTTTCACCTTGCTTTACCCGATCCTTGTTACCCTGATGTCCGCAGTCAATAATTGCTTAGCTTGCTTAGACCGGTAGAAGTCGGGTGATTGCCTGTCATCCGCGAGCTATAGGAGATTACCTGGATTATGTGAAAGCATGTCAATTGAGAATAACTAAGTGTTGAAATGAATTTGAGACCGGACGGAAGCTTACAGGGTTCTGGACTGTAGTGTCTTCCGTCTGTGTCGATTAAGGACCGTCCGTTGTCGGGCCTCGAGTCATGTTGAACGCATGCCTCACATTTAGCTGGCCGAATAAAGTACCTTTCGACCACGAAGCCGGGAGATTATTCGGGCCGAGTGGATTGCCCGCAACGCACTGTACCGGAGCAGTAGTGGCAGGAAACGGGGGCGCGATGATAAGGCCAAAGAGCAGTCGGGCGGCCCCCGGGTACATGTGGTTCCTGGCAAGCTCGCGACTTTACCTGAATGGTTGACTCGGTGACCAATACCTCACTTTAGCGGGTGAGTGAGGTTTGTGTGAGGAATAAATTACCAGCTGGTCAATAATCGATTCGAATCGCCATCGTTCACTGGATAGGGAACACTTGACTTGAGTTACTTCATCGTAGTAATATTGATGAAACACTTGGATAGTTATGTGGAAAATGAAATGTTAATTATTGCTAATCATCAATGGTAATCCTTGCTTGCTTAATTACATGGTTACTCTAGCATAAGTGCAAACATAGTTGACAGGGTAATAAAGATTAAAATACTACATGTTTTTGTAAAAGAACTGCTAAGTTAAAATGTTTTTCCTGCAAATGAGTTAGCTACCCCACCAAAAAGCCTATCATGATCCTTGGTGTCATTTTATTTTGGTTCTGTCGGGTAAGTCTAGCTGAGTACCCTCTCGTACTCAGGGCTTTGTTTCCACTTATTGCAGATGGACAGATGTACTATGGTTATTGTATCAACTGTCTCTACCCTGCGATGGGCGAAGCTTAGGACCATGGGCAATGGTCAATCACTACTCCTCGTCTGATGCTTTTGCTGGAGATGATCATAAGCTGGCACTTTATCTCAAAACAATGTGTGTGTGCGTGATTTGAACTAATGCTTCCGCTACTTTCATTCGAAACTGGTTTGTAATAACTATGTTTAAACTCCGATGTATTTTATGCCGCGAACTTCTATGTAACTTATGACGGTGACCGCTAAACTTAGTACGATCTTGGCTGTTATGTGAATGGTTTGAAATCCGTCGAGATTTCACGGACTACCGGGTTATACGGGCTTAAGTTTGTTAAATTGTCCTTCCGTTGAATGATTTTCTTACTTAATCTCGTATAATTGGGCGGTTCTGTTACAAATATATACTTTATAAAACAGCTTGAACTTATCTACCTAACTTATCAGTCATGTTATAGTGTTTTTATCTCACAACAAATGAGCTTTAGACGACTTATCAGCCGCAAAAACCATCTGCTGAACAGCGTGTAGATAAGTTTGATTTCAGACAAAACGGAATCCACTCACGTTTTGAAATGGATCGATACAACGTACTATGATCAGTAGCCGCTGTGTATAGTCATGAGCAGATATAGATGCATGCATGCATACATATGCATGTGTGATGTGTAGTTGTGTACCGATCGATCGAGATGCGGATCGAAAGATATGCATGGAACATGTATCCAATAGGCAGCACGCCAGCACGCTGGACTAGGACAGTATACTACTATATATAACTTGAAAATGTGCCCAACCCCCATTTTTCCATGCAAAGCTGAGGTATTTTATACGAACCGATCGGTTTCTGGTACGGTATGAATCCGACAATCCGATCGAGATCCATTCATCGGCGGTGAATCCGGTTGTACGTACGTACGTCGTTGAAGTTAGGCAGTGTTTAGATCCCTTCAAACTTCTAAAAATTTTACAAGATTCCCCATCACATCGAATCTTTAGACGCATGCATGGAGTATTAAATGTAGGTAAAAAAATAACTAATTGCACAGTTTATCTGTAAATGTCGAGACGAATCTTTTGAGCCTAGTTAATCCATGATTGGATAAATTTTATCAAATAACAACGAAAAGTATTACAGAAACTTTACACCAACTTTTACACCATCTAAACACTGCCTTACAGTGGAAAGGGGGCTGCGTGTGGCACTCTGTGGAATTTGATGAACTTTTATAAGCATGCATGGTTTACTGGAGGAGGTTAATTAATTTGTAGAGTACATCGACCTCCAAAAGGTTTAGACTCTGTTCGGGTGCTTGAAAAAAAAGGCGGCTGCTGCTAATGCTGATGCTGATTTATTGTGAGAAAAAACGTTGTTCCATGGCTAAAAAGTAGTATTGATAAGTTCATGCGAACAGGGCGTTACTTAGCCCATTTTGGCATTTCCTATATATTCGTCGCACTTAGTTTATACTCGCACCGCCGACCTCGCCCCCGCCGTGCCGCCGCCCGCCGCACCCCGCCCCGGCCCCGGTTCACGGTAATTTTTTTATTTTTTTGTTACTTAAATTGTTAGGTAGTTAGTTAGTTAACGATTATTTGTAGTTAGTTAGTTAATATTAGTTATTAGTTAATAATTTAGTTAGTAAGTTAGTTAGTTAGGTGGTAGTTAAGTAAGGTTAGTTAGTTAGTTAAGTAAGGTTAGTTAGTTAGTTATGTAGTAATTAGTACTACCATATTGGTTAGTTGATAATCGGATATCAAATCGTTTTGTAGATGGATTACGGTGTAAGAGTTTTTTACGGAGGAAGTGTTAGGAGAGAGGATTGCCAGTTTGAGGATATGTATGAAGAATTAGAATGGTTTGATGGCACCCCTAGTTTCAGCGATCTATGTGACCGTTTGAGTTTGAAGTTTGGCGAGGCTTTCACACTAAAGGGTAGGTTTGATGTTGGAAAGAATAGGGCACACTATGTGATGATGGACTTGTGCAACCAAGCTGAGTGGTCCCGATACAATAGGGTCATCCAAGGTTCGAATGTCGGCATGGCTGAGTTGGTGCTGGAGAATGTTGAGAATGAGGAGCCGTCCTTCGACAGTGGTACTCAAGGAGATTGTGGTGTGCAGGTGCAACAAACTATGGAGAGTATGGATTTAGATGGTAATTGGACGCAGGAGCGGGTTTATTCTCCTCGAGTTGGTCATATAAGCAATGATTTTGATGTAGACGAGTTTGAACAGGAGGAGGAGGAGGCGGCAGAGGAGGAAATGATTGGTGACGATGTTAGCACTGATTCTGACGATTCAGAAAATGAGGAAGGAGGTCCACATGCCATGCGAGCACCGGTTCGTGCCATGCCCTCTGGAGATGCACCTGCCATGTGTACACCAGTTCGTGGCATGCCCTCAGAAGTACCGCTTGAGGTACTTCATACCATGTAGACTCAGGGCACATTAGCCACATGGTATCCAGATGATGGAGTGGTTTATGAAGGATGGGGCAGGGTTAGGGAGGCACAACATTACGTTGCACCACCCTTTTATACATCGGCAGAGCTTACACAGCTGAGGGAGGCTAGCTTGCCCTTTACCGGTGTGTCAAATTATAAGGATGTCAGCATGTCGCATATGGCAGTTTGTGACACGGGTTTGCAGATGTGTAAGGAATCATTGTACAACCATAAAAATGTAATACTCAGGAAGGGAATGCTTTTCAATACGATGTCTGAGATGAAGTTGTTCCTTCAGAACTATGCTGTGTATCATCATAGGCCTTACACGGTTCGACATTCCGACAAGGAGGTAAAATTCCACATAGTATGTAAGGCAGGATTCCTGTGCTCGTGGAAGTTGAATGCACGAAAGAGGCGGAGTGATGGTAAGTGGAAGGTAACTTCAGTGGAGCAGCCGCACAGATGCCAGACTAATGAGGGAAAATGGTACCATCCCTAGTTGACGGCTCGGTACCTTGCCTGTCGTATATTGGGTCTTGTAGATAAGGATAACGACGTATTGGTGTCTTTCTTGCAAGAGACCATAGTCACTTTTGTTGGGTATGAGGTCACGTATGGAAAGGCATGATGGGCAAAGCAAATTGCCCTGGCAATTCGCTGGGGTAGCTGGGAGGAAGCCTATAACAGGGTTCCACACATTTTGTGTGCAAAGGAACACTTCAATCCTGCCATGAGATCGTTCATATACACAGGAGGGCTGTATCTTCAGAACCCGTTGAGGCTTATTCTATACCGTGTGTTCTGGTATTTCGATCAGTGCAAGCATGCATTTCAGTATTGCCGGCCAGTTGTTCTTGTGGATGGCACGTTCCTCACCGGCAAGTATAGGGGCACATTGATGATGGCTGCTGCTGTAGACCTAGAGAACTAGATTGTACCAATGGCTTTTGCTTTGGCGGAGGGGGAGAACAATGATTCATGGTCATGGTTCATGCGTCTGCTCCGTGTTCATGTACTTGGGCCTTCTCGCACCATTTGTTTGATTTCGGACCTTCACATTGGAATTCTTAATGCTGCCGGTGAACACATTGATGGGCACCCGCCCCTAGTGCACCGTTGGTGCATGCGACATTTTGCCACAAATTTCTGGCGGCGTCAACGGAAGAAGGAGGTGGCTGACAAGTTAAAGGAGCTTTGCAATAAACGTACGAAACGCGAGTTCAAGGAGACAATGGTGGAACTAGAGAAGATGCTCAACCAAGCGAGCAAGGCATGGTTAGATCAGCAGATGGAAAATAAAGCCAAGTGGGCATTAGCATATGATGAGGGCGGCTTTCGGTATGGCATCATGACAATGAACTCCTCTGAGTCTTTCAATCGTGTGTTCAAAAGGCGTTCGATCTCTCCCAGTGTCCTGTATTGTTGAGTTCTCTTTTAAGAAGTGCAATGAGTATTTTGTTACGCGGTATGGCCTAGCCCTGAGGAATGAAGAGGAGCTTGGAAGATGGGGGAAGGCTGCACATGAATATTTGAAGGAGGCTGAGGAATTGGCCAAGCAACAGGTTACCGAGGCTTATGGATGGGACATGCTTGTTTTCTGCGTAGAGCTAGAGGGGGCACAAACCTGGGCGGTGAACGATTTGGTGGGCGAACGTACCGTGTCGATCTTGATAAAGTAGAATGCAGTTGCAACATCCCTCATATCATGCATGCCCCTTGCTCACACATGATCACGTCTTGTTGGCTTAGAGGTTTTGACCACACAGTTGCACCATACATGTCACCCTTGTATCTCCGTGCCAACACCCTAAATGTTTGGGAGAAGAGCTTCGAGCCGTACCTTGACGAGTCGCTGTGGCCTCCATATTATGGTGAGGACTACGCGCCTTATCTGGACCTAAAGAAGGTAGGGAAGGGAAGGAGGAAGAAGAAGCGACTGAAAGACGATATGGACAATATGAAAGGTTACGGCGACGACATGTATGGTGGTGGGGACTTTGACGAAGAAAGTGTGCAGAACCTTTGCTCTATTTGCAAGAATCCTGGTTATAACGCTAGATTTCACAGGCGGACGAGACAAGAGGTGGTTTATATTGCTCATTGAATTTCATAGTAAACATACATTTAAGATATTCATCCTCAAATTTACTTAGCTTTGTTTTTTATAATGTTATTAATTGTATTAATGTTGTTACTTCCATTTTCAAACAGGCAAGTTCAGGGTTGCAAGATGGAGGCGCGGGCACCTCATCCGCGCTTTAGCCTCATTGAGGCGGACTACGACAAGGACCACCGGGCTAAGGCCTTGTCGGAGCAGCAGAGGCCGTTGCGTGCGCTTCGTGTTCGCACGCACCACCCACACAGCTAGGACGAGCGATACGCGACGTACATACGTCATGCAGGCTTCCTTGAGATCGTTCGGGTCTACAACAGTACACTCCCCACTCTAGACCCTGCACTTCTTACTGGGACGAGCGATACGCGACGTACATACGTCATGCAGACTTTGCATTAATTGACTTTCTTTCGTAAAATTGGGCCATCAACTTGGCTATAACCAGAACCTTGTAATGATGCAGGTGGAGACCGGAGACACACACCTTCCACACACCTTGTGGGGAATTGACTATCACAATGCAGGATGTGAAGATGATATTGTATCTGAGTTTGTCTGGTCATCCGGTGACTGGGGTCGTCGATGAGTCTACTTGGGTAGACTTGGTGGAGCAGTTCTGTGGTAGGAGGCCATCGGATGCTGAAGTTAAAGGCACAAAGTAAGTTCATATTTGCGTCGCATTAAAATCACTAATATAACCATTTCAGCTACTTGTAATTGCAGGAAAACCTCAGGAGTATCGACGTCATGGATAACCTAGAACTTTGGTGCAGGGCCACCGATTGGTGCTCCAGATCACGAGGTCGAGATGTATGCAAAGGTGTGGTTGTGGCACTTCTTGGGCGCTTTCCTGTTCCCTGACTCCTCAGGCGACAGCATCAGCTGGATTTTCCTGAGGATCCTTATGCAGCCACTGGAGAACATTGCAACCTATAGCTGGGGTACTGCGGTCCTTGCTTGGACATACCGTCAGCTTTGTAACGCCTGTCGTCGCCAATCGCCCAATGCCAACCTAGGTGGCTGCTCATACCTACTTCAAGTCTGGATTTGGGAGCATTTTCCGGTTGGGAGGCCTACTAAACCTCCGTGTTTGCCTATGAGTATATTGGCTACTTTGATTTCTTCATAACACTTAAGAGATTTGTGACACCATGTTTGTGTTAATTGCAGGTTTGGCAGCACGAAGACGTTCAACCCACCGCCCTTTTCGTCTGGAAAGACGCTAAGGTAGTCAGGGGCGAGCTGGATAGGAGGTACAGGCAGTACACGGACGCGCTAGACGTGTTGACACACAACTACGTAAGTTCAATCCACATTTCGTACTAAAGGCACTATCAATACGATTGATCCGGAAATACTAAATTAAGTTTGTTAATTTGCAGGTAACATGGACACCGTGGTCTAGGTGGGAGCTAGAGGACTACCTTAGTCCACGCTGCGAGGAGGAGGGGGACGAGTGGCTTTACGAAGGGCCACTTATCATCTTTCACGTGGTCGAGATGCACTACCCTTGCAGGGTTTACAGACAGTTCAAGAGGTTGCAGGGAATTCCACCGCTGTACTCCACCAACGCTGAGCTACATGGGTATGATGCCAATTTGTTTGTTCTACTTAAGTGCCTCATTGCTAATGCAATCTGTCATTGCAGGATCGATCGAAAGTTTCGGACCATGCAAAAGGATTGGGCGGTCAAGCACGAAGCACATTTGCTTAATTGGTATCACAGGCATGTTCCCCGCCTCAACGAACTACCATAGCACCACCCGGCAAGATGGATGGAGTACCTACAATGGCTGCAGCGGAGTACGAGGACTCATCTCATGGTCCCGTACACCAATAAGCCTGCAGATGAGGGCGGTGAGGATGACATCACCGATGCGTTTGATGAGGCGCAAAGGGTGGAAACACAACTTCTGAGGGCCCCTCTAAATAGATATGTGGTAAGTACCTTGGACTTGCATCTTCAATCAAGGTCAGGGTTTTACAATCCATTCAAAATGATCGAGGAAACCTTGTGTGTGATGTTGTAGGCACAACAGTTGTCAAACTACTCCGAGGAAGCTTCTAGGCAATTTTTCCGGACTAGGGACGACAAGAGCAACCCTCTTCGCAGCTTTGTCAAGGTACTTTTGACAACAATATTCGTTACTACAACTCAATTACCTTCAAAATTCACGCTCAATAATGCATGTTGTCATCTTAACCTGTAGAGAATGAAAAAGGGTTGCAAGAAGTTGGCTCAGAAGCTGAGCTGTGCAGACACAACGTTGGAGGCACCGTACAACCCCACGTGGTCTAGGTGCCAGACGATGTCCACCGCAGCTGCTTCGGCTAGCGACACGAGGGCTGCGTCCTCCTCTATACGTACTCCGCAGAACAGAGGGAAGGGTCCAGCGGATCAGGACGATGTGGACGAGGAACTTCAGTACGACACGATGAGTGGCGACGGTGATGACGACGACGACGACGTACACTAGTGGGAGTACACCGGTCACAAGGAGATGGGTCCCTCACAGCTACACGGTGCTCCTATTGGTACACAGAGGGTGGAGTACACACAGTAGGAGAACTACACACAGGCCGAGCAACAGGTGCCTATGCTTTGCTTTTTCTTTGCTTCAACTGTTCGTAGCTAAACAATTAGAGTAGCTCATCAGGGTGCTTGCTTGCAGGGTACTACCTCCACGCAGCAGTTCGAGCATGTAGATAGGCGGCAGCGCGAGAGGCAGCAACGGGACCGCACAGACGTGGGCTGGAGAAGCAACGTGGTACCTACGAATCCGAGGAGGCGGCGGAAACCGTGAACCCCTACACCCCTGGCGATTACTAGAAGAGTCATGTTTAGTAGGCGGCGGACACCTGTTATCTTAGTTATGTAGTGCTAGAACATTTAAATTATCTGCAAGTGTAGCAGCAGTACCTTGATCTTAAAACTAATGTACTTGGTTATTTCGATTGGACTAATGTAGTTGGTAACGCTCGTCTAATCCTTGGCGTAAACGCATTACTTCGTGCCATGGCTACTGTATAACTTGCTGCAATTGACTGAACATGGCATGTCCACATTTATCACTCGTTGCAAACGCAAAAATTAGGCAGAGTTTCTGCGTTCCAGCAGATTCAGGGACACCCCGCCATGGCTGGGGGCGGGTTAAGGGTACCCCGCCATTTGCTATGACGGGGTACCCCTAACCTGCCCCCAGCCATGGCGGGGTGTCCTGAATCTGCTGGAACACAGAAACTACACTGTTAAACTACACCAGACAACAATTTTAGTGAGTGGAGCAACACATGGACAGCTACACATGGAACGAATGAAGACGTGAGAATACAAATTATTACAATGACAAGTTTCAAAGTACAACACTCTCATCCCTAAGCCACTGACAAACACTACTACGTCAATCAAACTACGTGCACCACTGCGTAAGCAACTCATCCTCGGACTCCGAATCCTCCACTACAACCTCCTTAACCATGCTCGCCTCCATTGCCTTGGCCTCAGAGGCCTGTCACCGGTAGTAAGCCACCTTCGCCTCTTCCGCGGCCTGAGAGTACAACTCGGCCTCTTCCTCGGTCATGTCTGTTGGCCCCCGTGCGTCGAACAGCGGTGTCTTCTGGCTGTGGTATGCAGCCTGACCCTCCTCTAAGTCCCTGACAGGCCCAGTGACAAACGCATCACCATCCTCCTCGGGCATCGGTCCTAACTCCTCTGCAAGACAAAGTAGCTTGGCTATCTTTCCCATGTCGTAGGCATCCTCGTCCTGAGGGTAGCTCAATTCGTCGGCTAGACGAATGAGCTCGCCTATCCTCCCGGTGTCGTCGTCTTCCTCTGGCTCGGCCTCCTCTTCAACCACAATCGGATGGCTTGCGGTGCCACCAACTCTAGCGTCCCGCTCTAGTGTCCTCTTCTCCGTGTACCTAGCACGAGCCACATCTGCTTGCTAGTTGCCGGTGCATCCAATCTCTGCAAGTACAAAATGCAAACAATTAGCATGATGTTTGCAAGGACTTTATTGTCAGTGAAATAAAGAAGTTTGACTTTCAAAAACGCAATGACTCACTCGCACATAATGAGGCAATAGTATCGTTCAAGCCTTGCATCTCTGCTCTCTCAGCCTCCTCTGTAGCCTTCCTTGCATCCTCTTCAGCCTTCCTTGCCTGGTACTCCTCTACCTCCTTTTTCCTCTTCTCATACCACTTCTTCCACGCAATACTCTCTGGGTTACGAACACGCATCTCTTGGGCCCGTTGAAGCATTTTCTTCTTATGGTTCTTCACGAAATCGGTGACGTAGTTTGCAGGATATCCTCTCATCTTGCGAAGTGCTACTCTTGTCTTATACTCATCCTTGAACTTAAACACATCATCATATGATTCCCATTTGCATTTCTGAGTGCTCTGTTACAACAAATATATGAATACAAAGTTAGCATACCAAAACAAACAAAATAAAACATTAGCACTAAGTGTCAACAGTCCTAGCAAACCTCGTCATAATCGATCATGTGGCCACAGAAGTGGCCAATCCCAAGACCTGAAGGGACTAGGCCGTAGCTAGCTTCGACACCACATTTGCACATCATAGGAGGCGCAATAGACCTCCTCTTCTTCTTCCACTTCTAGCACCTCCTCCTTCTCCGGTTCCGGCCAATGGCTCTTTGGACCATAGACCCACTCCACGAAACGACACTTTGGAAAATCACGATCCTACAAAATCAAAACATTAAAACACACATATAGCACATGACATTTCAAGGTTAACTCAAACCTTACTTCACGTCGTAGACGACAAATGAACTCTTGTTCATTGCGTGGGTTTATCACGGCTTGCTCTCCGCAATGGCACTTCGGAGGATCCTCGAGCCGTCGTGCCGATGCTACGGCCTTCTCTTCCTCCGTCGTAGGAGGGTTAGGAGGGGGCGGAACCAGCGAGTAAACACCTCACGCTTGCAATGATCAATGCCGGGGTAGAAAAGGATAATCCTTGGGTCAAACTTGTCCGGACCGCCGATCCATTGGAAGAAAAAGCACCGGAAGTAGGGCTACAAAAAGTTTCAATTATCTCATCGCGAATACAACATCATAAACCAATAAGAAAAACAGAGGGCACAATTACTTATGCTACAACTATACATGTGTAGAAGCAACGTGCCGCAGTATCTGGATGTCTCGACTGGCCCACGTTCGCCGGATGACCACAGTCACAGTTAGGGAAAGGTTCCTCGGGAGGAGGGGCACGCCATCCTGTAAGACACGTCGGGGTACATCTCTCTAGGACGACCCTTTTTCCTCCAAATCGACTCATGATACGAGTCCTCCATCTAAAAACACGAAATTATTTCAACACAAATCACAAATCACTTATAATTCTTACAATTCATAAATAATCCACAATATCAATACGATTAAAACTAATATAACTTTACTAACTACATTAACCAAACATACTATAACTAAGCAAACTAACATGACTCCAGCAGACTCAAGAGTTGGCCAGGACATTTTACCTTCCACATGACTCCAGCATACTCCAAACATACTATAGAAACGAAAAGTAAATAAGAAAATTTACCTTCCTTATACGAGGGGTGGCCGGGACAAGGACCGACGATGGGCGGTAGCCGCCGGGGAGGGGCACTGGGGGGAGGGGCGCCGGAGAGGGGCGCTTGGGGGAGGGGAGCTCGGGTGCTGGGGCGGAGAGGGGGCGTTGCGGGGTATGGAATGGAAGGAAAGACAGAAACAAGAAGGGCCCGGCCATTTAAATGGGCGGAGTTGTACCCGCCATGATGGGTGGTGGGTTGGCCGTACTCCGCCATGATGCGTGGCGGGGTACTCTTTTCCACGTTTCCGAGCCACGTCAGCAGGCACCCCAGGTTGCAGGCCACGTGGCAGCTAGACCCCGCCGCCATGCATGGCGGGGTACAGTTCATTTGCCCCGCCATGCATGGTGGCGGGGCCAAACAGACTAGTTTTAAAAATATTTTCAAATACGGGTCAGATCTAAGATATGTTTCAAATTTGAGCTAAAAATAAAAAAAATCGCCAGTGCCAACCCACTTGGAATCATCCAAGAAAAGAGGCCACCTTTTCCTACTGCCCAGACCCTATGCTGGCTCCAGATACACGAAATCTATCCATGGGGCCACGGTGTGAGACCGACGGTGAAGTCGCCGGAGACCATTGAAGTCACCCACTGCTGCTTTGTCTGGTCTGCAGTCACACACTTTCTGTCTCCTAATTTCTTTGATCCAAACTGTTGGTCAGGGTGGGTTTAGTTAGTGAAATTTTTTTGGAAAAATATCACATCGAATGTTTCGTGTGATATCGGAAGGGGTTTTCGGATACTAATAAAAAAAACTAATTACATAGCTTGCCTGGAAACCGCGAGACAAATTTATTAAGCCTAATTAATCCATCATTGCATTTGTTACTATAGCACTTTAGTGTCAAATCATGGACTAATTAGGCTCAAAACGTTCATCTCATGATTTCCAATCAAACTGTACAATTAGTTTTTTCGCCTATATTTAATACTCCATGCATATGCCGCAAGATTCGTTACTGTAGCTTTTCGTGAAAACTTTTCGGATCTAAACACAGCCTCACTAGCAGCCTGCCGCTGCAGCACCGCAGGTCCGCAAT